>QXTE01000228.1:249775-363278 GCA_003942145.1 Platysternon megacephalum
GGTGGGGGGGGGGGGGGGGGGGGGGGGGGGGGGGGGGGGGGGGGGGGGGGGGGGGGGGGGGGGGGGGGGGGGGGGGGGGGGGGGGGGGGGGGGGGGGAGGGAGAATCAAAAGTGCAAGCTCCGGGTGGTGCTTACCTCAAGCTGCTCCTGGAAATAGCGACATGTGCCCCCTCCGGCTCCTACGCAGAGGCGCGGCCAGGTGCTTCTGCGTGTTGCCCCGTCTGCAGGCGCTGCCCCTGCAGCTCCCATTGGCCGCAGTTTCCAGCCAATGGGAGCTGTGGGGGCGGCGCTTGGGGCGGTGCACGGAGCTAGATTTTGCTACATTTAAACCAATCCACCTGAAATTCCACAGGCATGAATTTATACCAAGATAGAATTTCTGTGGAAATATTGAGTCAAATTGGAATTGATGCTCAAAAAGTGTGGCTTCATTTTTCTAATTTTGTAGTGTTTTTTTTTTTTCGGGGGGGGGGGGCGCAACACTGAAATGAAATATTGGTTGGCCCAGAAGTTTCAGATTTTGACTACTGTGTCATTCTATGGCAGAATGGAGCTATTGACAAATTCTGGACTGTAGGATATTGTAATTATTATTTTGAGTGGTTTTCTTCAAATTATGAGCATTACAGTGTTCCTAACACCAGTGACTTATGAGCAGTTGTCTGTACCTGTGTGCCTCCTAAACAATGCACAAGTGTGCTATTTAGGGGGCATGCAGGTGGTATACTATATATAGTTAAGTACACTATTTCAACTGGATCATCCTTGTCCACATGCTTGTTGACACCTTCAAAGAATTCTAATAGAGTTCCTTACATCTCTCAGTGCAAGGCAAATTTTCCACTCCTCAGTTCCTTCTTGTGGCTCTTCTCTGTACTCCAATTTTTCAACTTTTTTTTTTTTTTTTTTTAAAGTGTGTACACCAAAACTAGACACAGTATTCCAGTGGTGGTCTCGCACTAGTGTTCTATGCAGAGGTAAACTCCCTATTCCACTGAGTCTTTTTCTGAGTCACTGCTTTTCAAAGGTATGTCTATGCCAGCACAACCCCCTACTATAGGTGCAGCCTACATTGACAGTTTTTTTCTGTCCGTGTAGGAACACCACCTACCCAAACTACGTTAACTTCACTGATCAAAGCCTTCCTCTGTTGACATAGTTGCACCTACGCTCGCGGTTTTGTCGGCATAGCTGAAAAGCGAGGGTGTGGGTTTTTTGTTGTTGTTGTTGTTTCCACACCTTTGAGTGACATAGCTATACCAACCTAACTTTTAATTATAGACCAATCCTAAAATAAATATCCCATCCAGAAAGTGAGGGGTACATTCTTTGTTCAGAAATGTATTTAGCTGTATTAAAATTCACACTCTTTGTTTTGGCCCAGTGTACTTCAGGATCCAGATTGTTCTGTTTAAGTGACCGGTTTTATTATTTACCACCCCAGAATCGTGTTGTCTGTATACTTTATCAGCACTGATTTTATATTTTTTTCCAGGTCACTCCTAAACCATATTAAATAGCACTGACTCAAGCACCCACCATAGGAGAACAAATTACTGGGTATTAAAGGACTCTTTATAGTAGTGGAGAAAAGCATAACAAGAACCACTGTCTGGAAGCTGAAGCCAGACAAATTCAAATCAGAAATAAGGCACGTACTTTTAACAGAGAGGTTGATTAACCACCTGAACAAACAAAGGGTAGCAGCGGATTCTCCATCTCTTGATGTCTTCATATCAAGACTGGCTGCATTTCTGGAAGATATGCTTTAACCAAACACAAGTTATAGGGCTCAATACAGGAGTAACTGGGTGAAATGTAGTGGCCTGTGGTAAAGAAGCTCAGACTAAATGATCTGGTGGTGGACCTTAAGTTCTATGAATCTGATCGCTGTGGGACCACACTAGAAACACTTGCAGTTGATGATTCCTCACCATCAGTTAGAAAATAAATACAGCATATTTTTAATGGATTGAAAACTGGCTGTTATGCCAAATTTTTAAAATCAGAATGTCATGCAGTCAAATGCCTTACAGAAGTCCAAATATACAACATCAGCACAGTTACCTTCATCAGCCAAATTTGTAATCTTAAAAAATTACATAAAGTTCATTTGACAAGACCTATCTGCCACCATCAACCATGTTGGTTGGCATTAAGTATATTACCATAGTTCTTTGACTGTCTCAGATCAGCTGTTCCATTATTTTGGCTGGGATTGATGTCATGCTAACAGGCCTATAACTACCTGGTTGGTGCCATTTACCATTTTTTGGCATGACATTTGCTTTCTTCCACTCATCTGTAACTTCTCCAGTATGACTCTTTTAAAAAAAACAAACAAAAAACTCTCTTCTGGAGTATTAGAATTCTATTGGAGGGATATCGTTTTCTGAACTCTATAGGTTAGTTTAAAAGGTTATTGTCTCTCTTAAATTCGGTAGGTCTCTTTTTATAGAAAATATGCCTTCAAATTTTGTCCCATGGAGGCCCATTTAGCATCTGTATCCTTAATACCAACACTGCTCACTTTTGTAGGGGTCTACTGTAACTGAAATACTAAATATCTGTTGTATGATCTTTAATGTTTAGCCCAACCTGAGACCATTGACTTGTTGATAATTGAATTTGAAGTATTTACAACACAAATCCTTTAATTCTTCTATTTTGCCCTCCATAGAGGGCATTTGGAAGATCAAGATGACTGAAGCTGGCCTTTTAGGGAACTCTACCTCCTTAAGAGTTAACAGTAGGCTAGGCTGCAAATGTCCAGAAGCAACTGATATAGCTGCAGATGTTGGGCGTATCTAGATAAGATGTACTGAAATTTGCAAGAAAGTCTCTACAGGGCAAAACTTGCAGGGTATAAACAATCCTCCATCTTCAATTAAACCCTCTTGAGAACTGTTCCAGAAGACAGTAGGAAGTGAAGTTTTAGACTTCTACCAAGAGCTGCTCAAATTTTCCTAGGGGCATAAATTGCCGGTGAACATATTGAAGACCACTAATATGAAATCTGTATTTTAAAAATGTTTCTAATTGCAGCTAGCATTTCCAAACCCAGTGCTGGAGGAAGCCATCTTGCTGAAAAGTTTAATTTATGGTGCAGAGTGTTTAGGCCCAATGAAAAAAATATAAACCAGTTTTGATGCACCCCCACCCCCAAAAGCTCAACTCTTTCACAGTTTAATCTTGCTTTTTACCCTGCACACTTTCAGGATGTGCCCAAACTAGAAAAAAGGTGGTCTTACCATGTGTTAACATGGTAAAATCCTAATGTGGAGAAGGCAGTTTGTAGTTTTTACATGGATTAGCAGGTTGAAGTAAGCACCGGGGGAAGCTAGTGGTAAGAAAACATCAAGTCTCATGGTAAGAACACACTTCTTTCCCCCCTTCTTCCACTTACTGAAGACAAGATTTGACTGTCAGGCAGAGCAAAAGGGATATGCTATTCCAGTGATCTGAAAACGCAGCATTGTCTAGTGATTAGAGCAACGGACTGAGTGTCAGGAAACCTGGGTTCTGTTCTCAACTTTGCTAATGATTCGTTCTGTGGTCTTGGGCAAGCTACCTCCCTCTGTCTGTAAGATGGGGATTGTGCTTTGGGGGGGTGCTGGTGAAAGGCCTGATACAAATGCTAGTTTTTTGACAGTAGATTGCATGGATTCTTGTTTATCCGCATGATGAGATATCAATAGATTAGAAGCTACAGTCTCTGATAATGATTTTGGCCTCCCTTTGCTTCATGAGGTTTGAGTTGATCGATGTTGCTCGAAATAAATTGCGTGTGAAGATCAGCTACCTGATGATTGCCCTGACAGTACTGGGATGCATCGTGATGGTCATTGAAGGAAAGCGGGTGAGTACAGTACTGGATAGTTGACTGGAGCTGAACCTTATCCCACAATATTAAGATCAGTAATGAAGTAATAACAAATACTACTTAAAGCAATAAACAAATATTAAAATGAAGACTCTACCACTTCCCCCAACACCAAAATGCGCCCTTCCAGGAGAGACAGAGAGCTACATTTCTTATAAATGCAGCGGTTGTGCCTCTGTGGGAATGTGCACACTTCTACTTTATCCCTTCGTGTGTGTACACTTGGCTGAGGTAGCGCTCCTGGAAGTGCTTACATAGGAGGTGAGATGCTGTGCAACTTCTGTTACAACTTCACTGGGATTTGAGGATGCCTGTCACTTCCTGGAAGTGGGTCCGTAATAAGAGGTACTGTAGTGTGTTCTCAGGTACCTCCAAGAAGTCATCCTGAGAGGAGTTTAGGGATGAGGACCCTCCCAATAGATAAATGGGGCAGAAGAGGGTGGTGGTGTTTCCCCTCTCAGTCATTTAGATGCTGCAGTGATTAGGTTGGTTCTTTATAATACATTTAAGATGTCATCTCTTCAAATTTCTCTGGAGGGTCCATTGTATTTTGGGAGGAAACATAGACAATCTGGGACACTTGATTTAATCCTATATTCAAATAATACTATTTAGGGAGGATGTGGGGCCTGGCCACAGAGTAGGAAGGCCCAAATTTAAGTTGCTGTATATTGGCAAAGGGTCTTGCTCCTAAGCTGGTCCAGCATGTGCATTCTCACTGAAGTGCACAAAACCAGAGTAGAATATTCTACTGTGCATGCTCAGGATACCGTTTGCAGGTGTTGCTAAGTTTGGAGAAAACCGTAATTAAAATTATAGATATCAAGTCTCATTCTTAGTGAAGACTATGATATTGTAAAATGTCAAAGTTCAGCTGTGTCTGAGGTATCCTCCACTTCGAAAGCAAAAGGTGTACAACACATTTGCATATTGGGTAAAGTGTATGTTTGTTTCAACTTCTCTGAACTAAAAAATGACTGAAGGGATTTTCCTTAGACTTTCCAAAAACAAATTCACTTTCTGGCAGAGACCAATGCAGTAAGCCCCCAGAGTGATAGTGTTTAAAAATTGCCCAGGCATCAAGGCTGCTTAGAAAAATTAAGACAGAGGACTGAGAGGGAAAACGAAAAATAGACCTCAAGGTCTAACAGCAAGTATCCGAGGAAATATACAATCACTGCAGCCTTTAACAAGAGCCCTGCAGCCAAAGACTTCCGCTCTTTCCCGGTCTGTGAATGAATGTATTAAAACATAAAATAAATGAATAGCAAACAGTAAGATATATGGAAAGGCTATGGCAGGATGTGGAAAAATTGGAGAGAGTCCAGCGGAGGGCAACAAAAATTATTAGGGGGCTGGAGCACATGAGTTATGAGGAGAGGCTGAGGGAACTGGGATTGTTTAGTCTGCAGAAGAGAAGAATGAGGGGGGATTTGATAGCTGTTTTCAATTACCCGAAAGGGGGTTCCAAAGAGGATGGATCTAGACTGTTCTCAGTAGTAGCAGATGACAGAACAAGGAGTAATGGTCTCAAGTTGCAGTGGGGGAGGTGTAGGTTGGATATTAGGAAAAACTTTTTCACTAGAAGGGTGGTGAAGCACTGGAATGGGTTACCTAGGGAGGTGGTCTTCCTTAGAGGTTTTTAAGGTCAGGTTTGATAAAGCTCTGGCTGGGATGATTTAGTTGGGGATTAGGTCCTGCTTTGAGCAGGGGATTGGACTAGATGACCTCCTGAGGTGCCGTCCAACCCTGATTTTTCTATGATTTTGTGATATATGATGATGCCATGTGCAATAGTGGAAACATAGGGAACTTGATGGAATCTAATATTATGATTAAATGAAGTTATATGTATAAAAGGGACATTGACTGTAAGATATAGTTTTGGGTAAAATATTGTAAACTTTACTCCTGGGGGATTTCTGCACCAAAAAAATTAAAATATTGTGTGCAGAATTTTTAAAATTCTGCAAATTTTATTTGTCAAAATAACACTATATAATCACACTAGTATCAATTATTTTGGTAATTTATTTCAAAATACCTGTTAGCAAGTACCTGTGTAACAATGCAGATCCAGAAATAAATTTCTCCAGGAGAGATAAAGAAACCCCTGTGACAACCCAGTTCCTGCTTCTCTGGCCCTTCCCCACCAGAGCCCAGCCGGGGAGAGTGGGAGAGGGCACACACAGACCCCGTAGCCCAGCTGTGGTCACCCTCCCCAGCCCAGACACTCACACCTCCTCCCCCCCCAGTGGGCAGTAAATAAAAGGACCTTAAACCAAATAGTATGTTTTTTATAAGGACACTTGATCACAGAGTGGAATAATCAGAAGTGTAACTTTGATTAATAGTGCACAGACTCAACTCAGCTCAGCCACATATCCCAGCAACCCACTATTGTTGTTATAACAAAGAGAACAGAAATGGTGAACTTATACAGCTGTTCTGGCCTGCCAGAGAACAACCGTTCTTGAAGTGACTTTACTTCAGTGATTCAAGAGAATGATTAAAGGATTAAAAACCATGCCATATAGGTTACTGATAGACTCAGAGAACTCAATTTTTGTAGCTTAACAGAGACAACGTTAAGGGGGGACGTGACTGCAGTTTTTTAGTATTTAAATGGGGAACAAATATTTAATAATGGGACCTTCAGTCTAGCACAGAAAGGTATAACATGATCCGATGGCTGGAAGTTGAAGCTAGAGAAATTCAGACTGGAAATAAGACCTAATTTTTTAAGTGAGTAATTAACGATTGAAACTACTTCATAGATTCCAAGGCTGCAAGGGGCCATTGTGATCACCTAGTCTGACCTCCTGCGTAACACAGACCATAGAACTTCCCCAAAATAATTCCTAAAGCAGAACTTCTAGAAAACACATCCAGTCTTGATTTAAAAATTGTCAGTGATGGAGAATCCACCAAAACCCTTGGTAAGTTGTTGCAGTGATGCGATGACAATTTACACTAGTTGAGGATCTGCCCCCAAATATTTGCTATCAACCGTCCTGGCAAAAACCTCCGTTTTCTAAGGCTGATCTTTAAATAAAAACAAACAATTGTTGAAGGAAATGTAGATATTTCTATCTTCCCTTTAATTCAGTCACTGCTTTTTTTTCTCTCTCAGAGCTGAAAACTAAAGTGTATAGTAAGCTGGTTCTGTAGCTCTCCTGTCACTCAGATGTTTTATACATAAGGGCTTCATGATTTGCAGTGCAGACAACATGCTAAATCCTATTATGTGTGTATGCAAAAATGCTGAGGTTTTTATTTCTAAAAACAACTGATATTTTAGTTACTCATGTTTTTTAATAAACTTTTCATAGAAGATTAGGGTTGGAAGAGACCTCAGAAGTTCATCTAGTCCAATCCCCTGCTCAAAGCAGGACCAACCCCAACTAAATATCCCAGCCAGAGCTTTGTCAAGCCGTGCCTTAAAAACCTCTAAGGATGGAGATTCCACCACCTCCCTAGGTAACCCATTCCAGCGCTTCACCACCCTCCTAGTGAAATAGTGTTTCCTAATATCCAACCAAGACCTCCCCCACTGCAACTTGAGACCATTACTCCTTGTTCTGTCATCTGCTACCACTGAGAACAGCCTAGCTCCATCCTCTTTGGAACCCCCTTTCAGGTAGTTGAAGGCTGCTATCAAATCCCCCCTCACTCTTCTCTTCTGCAGACTAAATAATCCCAGTTCCCTCAGCCTCTCCTCGTAAGTCATGTGCCCCAGCCCCCTAATCATTTTCGTTGCCCTCCACTGGACTCTCTCCAATTTGTCCACATCCTTTTGGTAGTGGGGGGCCCAAAACTGGACACACTACTCCAGATGTGATCTCACCAGTGCCAAATAGAGGAGAATAATCACTTCCCTCCTTTTGATAATTCTGTCAGAAATATTCCCATTACCCAGAATGCTTTGGATGGGTCTCTAATGTCAATAACAAATGTGTATGATGTTAGTGGATCCAGTAATGTTATTCCTAAACTGTGTTGTTTCAGAGCAGCACTGATGAAAATAGTCTGAGAAAAAATATCATTGAGTGTATTAGCATTATTATTAATTATGGAAACTACAGGGCTCAATTGATCAGATCCCCATTGAGTGTGCAAAATCACACTAAAGGCCATTCCCTGCCCTGCGTAGCTTGCAGCCTACATTCATGAGCGGAAAAGCTCCACTGGGAAGTAGGACTAGTCAGGGTGTGATCCAAAATTTAATTAGTTTTGGCTTCAGGAAGTATTCATAAACCAGTCCCACTTACTAATCTATTGTATATATGAAAATATTCAGTGAACTTAGCAGTTCTGTGGAGTACTTGTGACGTGTCCAGTGTTGCTATCCACCAAGGATCGTGGTGGATTCTCCATCACTGCCTATTTTAAAATTAAGATTGGAAGTTTTGTAAAAGATCTGCTCAAGGAATTATTTTGGGGCAGTTCTATGGCTTGTATTACACAGACTAGATGATCACAATGGCCCTTTCTGGCTTTGGAATGGGTGAATACATTGTAAAATGAACTGTGAAACAAGTTTAAAGAGCATCAAAGAATATGGAGGGACTTCGTATAATTTATCCAAACACTGAACTAGACACTTCAGCAGCTAGCAGAGTGTTGATGAAGAAACTGAAACTTGAGCAAGCACAACTGCAGAGATGGACAAGGGATGCACCACAAAGGGACTCATGGGAAGCGAGTGGTGGCTGTAAGTTGATGACCAAAGCAAACCAGTCCGTGTTCAAGGTCTGTCCCAAGATGGCTGTATCAAAAGCTATGCCCTAACTTGTCTTATACAAGCTGGTCTGACAAGATGTGTTGAACAAAAATACTAGAAAATTCCAGCTCCAGTTGCAAGAACTCAAAAGGTGGTGTCTTGGTCCCTGACTGGATGGTGAGAGAGGAGGATTCTCATTTTGGTTGGATATTTTGAATCTTTGGAAGAAGTATTGGCCACTGTCTGACTGGTCCATGTCAGGACCTCCAAGAAGATGAACTAAGTTGGATCACCCAGCAGAAATAGGATAAAACTGCTTGTTTCCTTCAGCACATCACTTCCCAAAATCCAAAGTCACCAGGAAAGGAGAAAATGGAGTTCCTCGACTGGCCAGCTGGGAGTCCTCCTGGTGACATTGAGTATCTATCTCAGATAGGCACTTTTAAGTGTCTCTATTTTCCAGCAATTTGGGTTGCCCACTATGGCACCAGAAAGAACTGTAGTTACGTCTGTCCTTCACTTACCTGTGATTGCTGTGAATAGTAACTGAGCTGAAACATATATATATATATACACACACACACTTTTTATTGGATGACTGCTCAAATCAGTAAATTTACCGCTTCCTGAAGCTGGGTACCTAATTAGTAAGGAAGTATACGTGCTGTTGTGATTTAAAGATTGTCAGAGTTACAGTGTACGTCCTTGTTTTGTAACAGGTTCCAATCAAGATTGATGTAAAGTAGCTTTTAAACTGAATAAGTTCCTGTTAACTAAGATTGTAGGACACTGTACCTTTGTCTACCATATTTAAACGATTCATAGTGCCTTTCAACTTCTAGGTGCATACAGACATAAAACAGACCAACGTACAAGCCTCTTAAACTGCACTCAATCTATACAGTCTTCATAAATGTCGTTTGTTACGTAGTTAGGAGTGTTAGTCAGATCCTGGAACTAATATCCTTCATTGGTAAGTAGGTTAAAAGGGTTGACTACTAATAGATCTATCGGGATGGAGACCTTGGTGAATTGGCAAGGAAGTAATTGACCAAATTACCTTTGACTTTTGCTTTGACTCCCCGCACCATGTTAGCGACACGGGAGTTGATAACCAATTGGCACAAGTGAGGCCCTATTCTGAGGGGCTCTTTTTCAAAAATCTAACCAAAGTCACCTTCCCACAATAGAAAATAACACTTATACTCACTATTGTGGTTGTGAGATTTAATTCTGAAAACCTAAATGTTTATTTTCACCAATTTTCTAGCTTGTTAGCTAAATTATAGTTGAATAATCATTTTATATCCCATACTGAGGGAGGCAATAGGCGGCCCGTGGCCCAAATCTGTATCGCCAGGTGCTTTTCAGTGGACTGCGGGGGCAGAGGTGATGCACAGGCAGGGCATGTGGGGTCGCGACCCCCTGATTACTCTGGATGCCTCCGGAGGATACGCCCAGAAGTGAGGAGGCAGCACCGCCCCTGGCAGCTATACTCTGTGTGTCTGTGCAGCACGGGGGGAGAGGAAGAAGCAGAGTGGCTGGCTGAGCTCCTCGCCCCTACATGGGGATGTTTTGCCTTCCCTTCTGCTGGAGTCCTAGGGCTGCTGCTTGCTTTACAGACCATCTGCAGGTGAGAGGCAATGCATGGGACTCCAGCAGCAGGGAAGGCAAAGCAGTCCCATGTGGGGGTAGGAGGGGAACTCAGCCAGCCACCCTGTGCTTCCTCCCTCCCCATACTGCACGGGCATAGAGAGTGCCGCTGGCAAGGGGAGTACTGCCTCCTCGCTTCTGGGTATCCTGAAAAATCAGGGGGCCACATGACTCCCCAGAAAATTTCATTTGTGGCCCCCCCTCCCCCCTCCTAGCCACAGCTACGTGTCGCCTCTGCGCGTGGGCTGAAGCTGAGCTGGGGCTGGAGCCATGCAGAAACATGTTTGTGTGTGTCTGGAGCTCAATCGGAGCGCACACCTGGCCTCATTTCCCCCCCATCCCCAAGCAGTCCCCTGAGCCCACCCTCCCCAACCTCATGCTTCCCCACCCGTGAACGGTCCCCAGGAACGCCCCTCCCCCCCCCCCCCCCCCCGCCCACCCCCCCCCCCCCCCCCTCCCCCCCCCCCCCCCCCCGCCCCCCCCCCCCCCCCCCTTCCCCCCCCCCCCGGGCACGCCCCCCCGCCCCCCCCCCCCCCCCCCCCTCCCCCCCCCCCCCCCCCCCCCCCCGCCCCCCGGCCCCCCCCCCCCCCCCCCCCCCCCCCGTGACCTCATGTCCTCCCAACCTCTCATCCCCAGAGCCCTCTCCAGCTGCCCTGCCCCCACTGGCCTCTTTCCCTCCCCAGTCCACCTCCAGTCACCTACTTGTCCCACATCCTGTCCTCCCCACATCTCCCCAGGGCTGCTGTCTGGAGTCTTCTCTTCCTCCCCCTCTGCTGTCCCAGCCCCCAAAGGGGCATCACACTGCTAGCTGGATCATAGTCCAGCAGCTTCACCTCCTGGCTCTGAGCTCAAAAGTATTCACATACTGACACCCTGCTTTGCTGACCAGATCCCAGCCCATACCCATTCCTCTTCCCCTCCCCCCCATCTCTGCTACTTGACTCAGTTGGGGGCATGGAAGAATTTGGGGGGTGGGGCGGCGGCAATCAGCAATGCTAGGGAGCGCAGGTCAGCCCTGTGCGTCCCGTTTTCAATTTAGGGAAATACTTTCTGGGCAGGGAGTTGGCAGGTGATGGGGAAGCTTGGGAGGGCAATCGGGGGCTAGGGAAGGGGAGCTGGGTGTGGGAGGTCTGGACCTTGACTATACCATGACCAAGAAATTTGGACCTTGACAAAAAAATAATTGACTACCGCTGTCCTATACTATTAGTTCCTTCTGTTAACAATACTCAGTAAAACGCTCCAAAAATAAAAATTCATCTTTCATAGAATCATAGAATATCAGGGTTAGAAGGGACCTTAGGAGGTCATCTAGTCCAGTCCCCAACTAAATCATCCCAGCCAGGGCTTTGTCAAGCCTGACCTTAAAGCTTTCAGGTCAGCTTCTTTAGTTAAGCAATTAAAATTAAAAGATCCCTAAGAAAGGTGGTTCAGATATGCTTACCCCAGCCAAAGGCAGTTTCAACTCTAGAGGCAAAAGTTTGGGAGAGTTATGAGTGGGAAGGGGGATTAGAATGGAAGCTGTTCTTAACTATAGCAGCAGTTGCTATTGGAATATGGTCTATCTACCTCTACTTTGTTTCCAAATTCTCCTGGCTTTTGAGGAAGAGAGAAATTTATTACCATTGAATGGAAAAAGGGAAAGTGTCTGCCAGAGCCATCAGTATATTGGCTTAATTCAGCCCTAAGGAAATAATGAACTTAAACCAAAAGAATTCCAGGATTTTGTGCCTTCAGAATTTATTTTAACCCCCTAGCTCTGCCTAGCATTAAAGCTGACCTGTTACAAAAGAGCATCTAGGCATGAGAGCTGTTTCTCTGTAAGGGAGCATTCTTCAGATATATAGCTCAGACTACCAGATGGTTTGTTCATTGCTAGTTCAAACTTCATCTCTACAGTACCGTAAGTAACATGTTCACTCTCCCTTTATCATACTATTGTAGGCTGTCGGAAGGCATGAATCCCTTACAACCCAAAACATGGAAAGAAAAGTTCGCTGGAGAGAGGATGTTGCTCAGAGTGCATCTGCCAAACCCTAGGAGAGGGAGGAGACCTGGGGAGGAGGATGCAAAGCTGATGCTTTTTTCATTGATGAGAGAGAGGTAGATCTTCATGTGTTTTGCTTTTACATTATGGTCCTCTGCTCTTATGCTTTAGGAAAGACAAATAAATTATTTTGTAGTAATACTAAAAATCTGTCTTGACTTTTTTATTGGGCTACCACCAAAATGCCTGTTTTGAACAGCTTAGAAGAACAAAGTGCTAAAACTGAGCAGATGCTGTAGTTGCTTTTCAAAGAGAATGTTCAGTGCTTCTATTTCCTCATTGTAGTAATACAGCCATATCCTTCTCGGCTGGACTTGATTTACTCTACTCCCCTAGTGTCATAATCAAGTAAAGATATAGGTTTTCATCTCTTACAGGCAGAGATTCTTTCCTACAATCTGTTCCTCTAAAACAGGTGGGCAAACTACGGCCCGTGGGCCACATCCGACCCGTGGGACCGTCCTGCCCGGCTCTTGAGTTCCCAGCCGGGGAGGCTTGCCCTAGCCCCTCCCCTGCTGTCCCCCCGCACCTCAGCTCACCTGCAGGCTCAAGGGAGCAGGCGGGCGGTGTGGGTGGCGAATGCGGCCAGAGGACTCAGGAGGAGCACTAGCTGGCCGCGCAGTCGGCTGGAGAGAAGCGGTGCTTTGAAGGGGAATCCGCCACTTCTCTCTGGCTGCGTGGCTGCCCCTGCTCGTCCTGAGTCCTCCACCCATGTTCGCATGGCCGCATTCCTAAAGGGGCTTTAGAGGGGGAGTTGGATAGGGGGTGGGGCTCCAGGGTGGCTGTCAGGGGGCAGGGGTGTGGATAGGGGTCGGGGCAGTCAGGGAGCGGGGGGGTCGGATGGGAGTCGGGACAAGGAGTGGGGGGTCGGGGGTTCTGGGGGGGCAGTCGGGGCAGGAAGTGGGACGGGGCGGATAGGGTTAGGGTTTGGGGAGGCACAGCCTTCCCTAGCTGGCCCTCCATACAGTTTTGGAACCCCGATGTGGTCCTCAGGCCAAAAAGTTTGCCCACCCCTGCTCTAAAAGTTCAAGAGGAGATTTTTCATCCCACAGTGAATGTTGGTGTTCAGAGACTTTAGCTGCTGAGCTGTCACTGTGAAGCTACAACAGACTTGGGGGACAGAGCTTGGATTTATTTAGTTTCTTTCTTTACTGCTTGGATACCATGCTGTGGCACCCACCCTTACCTAATGATTAGGAAGCTGCCTCCAAGCCTGACTCCCCTCTCCCACACCATGGGGATGAACTTTGAGGGGGACTTGCCTGTAAGCTGTCTCCTCTCTCATAGTAGGGCACACACTGGCAATAGAAGGCTGCCTGCTGAACCCTCCTAATAAGAAGGCTAATTGGGGGGGGGGGAGGGGTTGGGGAGGGAGGAAAGGCCAGCTGAAGAAGAAGCTGGCTAGAGCCCTGGAGTTGGCCATCTCTGCCTGTAAGAGATGAAAACCTGTATCACCTCACAAAGGAGGCGATACAACCTATGTCTGAGTTGTCTCCCAATTGTGACCCAGGGGAGTCTGGATCAACTTGGAGCGCTTCTCCAGCTTCTTCTGACTCTAAACCCCAGCTCTAAGCAGCAGAGCTGCGGGATCTCCGGTTTGAAGGATGGAGATACTGACTACCCTAAAACAAGCTGCAGAGAGACTGCTTGAAATACAGTCCCAGTCCAAGGGACCCCTGTGGGAAGGAGGAAAATACCAACTGCCTTAAGGTGAAAGTGAGAGAGTGGCTGTGTGAAATAAAGCCCAGCTGCTGCCAGAAGGGCTGGGAGCAGCTTTGCGGAAGTGCCTGTGTAGCTGGTTAAGGCGATTTGAGGAGCTACAGATCCATGATGGGGTAGTAGAGTCTGCAGACTTGGTGAGGACCCAGGGCAGCTGTAACCTTCTGCATTTGTGGGTGCATACTGGGGCCAGGGAGAAGGTGGGGGCACTTAGGGCTCAAACTTGCAGGGATGGGGGGACAGCCCCTAGTCTTGCCTCTTCTGGAGCTCTGATGCTGCTGCCACTAGGAGTGATATCCCTGACCCCTTTTCTACCTCTGGGCTCTCAGCCTGACATATCCTCTTGGGTCTGGCACAATGATGGGACCTGGGCTTGGCTGTTGCAGACAAATCACTCCCTGCACTATCAATGGCAGGGGCAAAACCTTAGTGATGTTGCAAACCCATGTGCCAGGTCACACCACCACTCTGTCAAATTTGGCTCAGCTGCTCCTCCATGATGATGGCCAAACAGATGGGGGCCTTGTGCAAGTGCACCCAGTGTGCCTTGGTTAATCCAGGCCTCATTGCTATGGGTGCATGTGAATCCATGGACCTCTGCTAATGCCACCCTTGGTGAAGACACTGACAAACAGGGCTAAGGTAGGAGCAGCCAGAGGAGAGGGTGGATTGGGGTTCCCGTATCTCCCCCACATCAAAAGGAAAAGTACAGGTGTCAGGAGTGGAAGAGACCAAAAACTACAAGTTTCAGATTAGGATGACCAGATGTCTTGATTTTATAGGGACAGTCCTGATATGCGGGACTTTTTCTTATATGGGCACCTATTACCCCTCCACACTGTCCTGATTTTTCATACTTGCTGTCTGGTCACCCTATTCCAGACAGAGGCCGTGGGCTGGGCTTAGAGACCGCTAGACTTTGCTTTTTCTTACTTCTGACTTTTCTGTTCATCCCAGAAGGGGAATGGACTGAGATGAGGCCTGGCTGTAGGATTAGGCCATGGAAGTGGCAGACCGTTCCATGGACGGACAAGGGAGCAATAGCGTGAAAGAACCCCTGCAACACTGTTGTGACATGAGGGGACTCTCTGGGGGTGAGTGTAGGCCTTAACAACAGACTTTCAGAATAGGACCAGCTTTTTACACGGGCTGAGGCTATGATCTTTCTCCTGTTCCCACCTGTCTTCATGGGTACTCAGCAAGAAAGTATTCTCAACAAGGCAGTCAACAATCCCAGTACCTTTAAATACAGCAACATTTATTTGGCATAGGAAATAAGACTAGGAGAAAAAAGTAGCATATAAAGATAGAACATAACTAGAGGGTGTGGAGGGAAAGGGTATTAAAAGTATGGATTAGTGCAATATACAGGCTTTTGTGGCAGAATCTCTCCCAAACAGCTGTGCCCTTTTTCTTTCTGTCTCCTTCATAAGAATGGCCATACTGGCAGGGCCGGCGCAACCCATTAGGCGACCTAGGCGGTCGCCTAGGGCACTACTATTTGTGGGGCACCGGCGCCCCGGTCATCAGCGGAATTTTGGGGGCGGGACCTTCCGCTGTCAGGGGCGGCATTTCGGGGGCAGGACCTTCCGCCACCTAGGGCGCCGAAAAAGCTGGCGGTGCTCCTGCATACTGGGTCAGACTAAAGGGCCATCTAGCCCAGTATCCTGTCTTCCAACAGTGGCCAATGCCAGGTGCCCCTGAGGGAATAAACAGAACAGGTAATCACCAAGTGATCCATCCCCTGTCACCCATTCCCAGCTTCAAGTGATTGTGCACACATACATTCCACTGCAGGTGTATGCATGCCTAATGCACTTGAGTTGGCGGCTTTTGCCAGCCATACCAGTAGGTGGCATATGCACACTTGCTGTCCTTGTGCTCTCAGGCGAGGGCATAAAACGTGTGTGTCTGCTGCCTCCCTCTCAGATCCTTTTCACTACTCCATAGCCTTAGCTTCAGTCAAGATGCTTTTAATTGTCACAGTTACAGTATAAGTAGTGTTGTATAGTATAATTTAGATAAAATTTTATTAGTACCTAGAGTATTTACTATGAAGAAATCCCCAGGTTTTAAACAATGTGCCACATGCAGGGTCGTTATCCCTCTCACAGATGGACACAAGAATTGTCTGATTTGTGAGGGACAAATGCCCTATTTGTAAGTCCTTTCCCACCCAAAGTAAGGGCACTACTTCAGTGAACACACTTTTTCCATCAGCATAGTACTTCTGCCATTGGTGTAAGTAGTTACCGCCGCTCACAGAGGTGCATTATGGCGACGGGAGCAACCCTCCCGTAGACAGTGTTATGTGTATAGCGGGGATTAGGTCAATATTACTGCGTCGCTCAGGGGTGTGGATTTTTCACACCCTTGAGCAACATAGTTATACTAATGTAAGTTTGTAGTGTAGACCTGACCTAAGAAAGAAAGAGACTATTGCTTGAAGATTCACCTCACAAAGGAGGCGATACGACCTATGTCTGAGTTGTCTCCCAATTGTGATCCAGGGGACTCTAGATCAACTTGGAGCGCTTCTTCTGACTCCAAAGATAAGTTTAGGAATAAACAGGCTTCCCCATCACTCTGAGTCAAAGTGTTCTAAACATTGACTCCCAACAAGACCTCCAAGGCCAGGTCTTCTCCCAAATGCTCATCTAGTAAGCCCTCTGGTGCTGGTTCGAAGCGCCACAAATCAAAGTGCTCTCTGGTTCCGTCAAAGGCAGCACCATTGACTATGGCTCTATTGGGGCTTCACTGTACTAGGTCCTTCAACTACATTGTACCCTCTGTCACCATTGGTTCTGTCCACACCAATAACTTCTTCTGAGGTGCCCTCTACCCACTCAGGCTTTCCTGGCAGCAAGGGGCCTCCTTTGTTTTTTCCCTGCCTAACTCTCCTCTGCTGCACCTGGCCCAAACGACATACCGCCATCTACAGAGTGTGCCGACATGGTCTTCAGTATTTTGGCCACTTTCTTCTAGTGACCCTGGCTTATCGCCCATCCTTAGACCATTGAGAACACCTGTGGGAATGCCCCATCTTCCCCCATCATGAATAGGCTGTTATGTCATCTTCTGCAGGCTCAGAAGGGGAAGGACCTGGCTCTCCTACAAGATCCTTCTGATCTCTCTATAGATCTTCCACTGCCACGTCTTAAGATCAAGACTAGGTCCCAGAAAGGGAAGTTCCGGTTTGGGGTCCCGCACCCTGGACGGCCTAGTCCATGTTTTTTCCTCCATAGTCGTATTGGTTTTGGGCCATCCCAAGGGACATGAGACTTCCCCAGCCATTCACTTCCTGGGAGGCAGTCACCCCTACCCCGCATGAGACATCTTCCCAACATACTGCTTCTCTCTCTCAACCCAATGTCATGGAATCCATGGAAGGGGGTGACTTGCTAGAGGAACCATTAGATGCACTTCCTCACATCTCCTTTACTTCCTTGGACGAAGCTGTTAACCCAGAGTCAACATCCTTTCTTCCCCCTCCCCCCAAAAAAGAAGAGGATTTTAAAGTCTCCCAGGATCTCATGAAAAGGGTTGCTACTTCTCTGGGAGTATAATCAGAGACTGTGCAGGAAAATTCACACACCCTCCTGGATATTCTACAAACTCCTGATCCAGGAAAGGTTCTCTTTCCTATTAATTAGAGCTAGAGAAGACACTTTGGCAGACTCTGGCCTGACCACCCCTGTGATGGGTTCCCCTCGGGATACCATCTGGACTGGGGTACCACTGAGCCCTCTGACCCACCAACCTGGGCTCCCTCTCACACTGTGCTTCTGTGACAAGCTGCAAAGCCCTCCAGGCTTGCACTGTCACCAGCATTCACACAGGTAGGGACATACCCAGCTGCAGTTACATGCAGGCTCTCTAACTACCAGCCTCCCAGCAGCGTCCTGCCCTGGTCTAATCTGGCCAGTATATGGGTTTAACACCCGGTCTGCCCCTCCCTCAATGTGAAGAGGACCATGCACACTTGTGGTAACCAAGCAGGGATTTCTCCCCCGCCCCCAGCACTCCAGTCAAAGCTCACTGGTTTGGATTAAAACAAGTTTATTAACTACAAAAGATAGATTTTAAGTGATAGCAAACAGATCAAAGCAGATTACCTAGCAAACAAAAAATGCAAACTAAGCTTAATATACTAAATAGATTGGATATGAATAGCAGATTCTCACCCTAACTGATGGTACGGGCAGGCTACAGATTCTTAAGGGGCAAGCTACACTTGCTTTGCAGCTTGGAATCCCCAGGCGTTTCATTCACAGGCTAGAAATCCCTTTAGCCCGGGTCCAGCACTTCCCCCACTTCAGTCTTTGTTCCTCGGGTGTTTCCAGAAGTCTTCTTGTGTGAGGAGTGTAGAACCCCAGATGACATCACTCCCTGCCTTATATAGCTTTAGCATATGGCAGGAACCCTTTGTTTCAAAACTTGGTTCCCAGACCGGTTGGTGGAAAAATACTGACATCCCAAGATAGAGTCCAGCGTCATGTGGTCTGATCACATGTCCCTGTAGAGTCATAGTAGCCATGACTTATAGGCTGTGTGTAGCGCTCTCAGGAAGGCTCACCAAGTAGGTGATAAGCTTCTCATAAGGCTCATTGTTTTCCCTAATGGCTCATTGCCCTGAATAGGCCCTTACCAGCCAGCTATCTAGACTGAAAGCATCTTGTCTGGTGGACGTTACCCAGCTGTAGCTACATTTGGGGTACAGAAACAGTCAGTATTTATAACTTGATACAAAAATGATACAGGCATACAAATAGGATAGTCAGATTCAGCAAGTCATAACTTTTCCAATGACACCTCACATGACTTATCTGGCACAAAATGCATCATAATTATGCCATAACCATATTATAGTAATATTATTAAGATGACTATGGGGTGCAGTGTCACAACCCCCAACTGCCGAGTGAGTTAATAGGTGGTATCAGGCTTCACAGCAAGTTTTCGAGCATTTCTTTACTCATCCAGTTCCTGATTCTCTGGCAGCAGCAGCAGCAGCTGCTAATGAGCACTCTTGCCAAACCCATCCTAAATCCACTCCAAAGGATAGAGTCTAGCTTCTTAAGCTCCTTATGGTTGTAAACTTTACTCTACTGCCACACTCCAAATGAGACGCCAACTATCAGGTTTTTAATCTAAATACAATTTTATTAATTTCTCTGCTGTGTTCAAGTTTGCTGATAAACTACCAGAGGAATTTTGTGACCAGCTTTTTATTTTGGTGTTTGAGGGCCATCTTACAGCGCGAATATCCCTCCAGGCAGTAATAGATGTGGCCGATACTGTCACTAGTTCTGTGGTCCCTGCAGTCTCCATGCTGCGTTCCTCCTGACTGCAAGCTTCTGGCATCCAAAAGTTGCCGCAGACCACAATAGAGGACTTAGAATGGTCTAAGCTATTTTCTGAAAAAATAACTGACACCATGCACATGTTAAGATTCTTGTGGGACACTTCACTCTTTAGGGGTTTTTACACCCCAGTTATGAAAAGAAAGCAATTTAGGCCACATTATCACTGTAGCTTCTCTTTCCAATACAGACCTCAATATCCCCCTAAGAAGAGGTCAAGACATCCTGGACATCACCAGCTGTGTTTGATTGTAGCATTCTCATCAGATGTTTATGACTTCAAAGCAGTCATTTTGACTTTTGATTGAGGACAATGTACCAACAGTATATTCTCCTTTTGGATCATGCCTATTCCTCTTTTTTCCATGCTTGACAAAACATCATATTAGACAAGTGGGTACTCAGTAAAGTAAAAGGAGAAATTTGTTACCCAATTCCTTTTCCTAACCCACCTTCCCCATTCCTCTTCAGGGACACCTCTTATGAGAGTGTTATTTCAAGAGCTACGGTCTCTTCTGTAATTGGGAGCAATAGAGGAATTTCCTCACCAACACAGAGGGAAAGGCTTCTATTCCCAATACTTCCTGATTCTGAAAAAATCTGGGGGGCCTCCATCCTATTCTAGACTTAAGAAAGCTGAACCAATTCATCAAAAAGATCAAGTTCAGGATGGTCATCCTTGCTTCTGTCATTCCTTCCCTGGAGATTGGTGCACTGCCCTCACTTTTACAAGATGCATAATTCCATGTCACAATACATCCCTCTCACAGGAAATACCTTCTATTTGTTGTATGCACCAACCACTATCCGTACACAGTGCTCCCTTTTGGTTTGTCATCAGCCCAGAGGGTCTTCAACAAGTGTATGTCAGTGGTAGTAGCCCACCTCCCATTTGGGCATTTTCCTTTACCTGGATGATTTGAAGCTGCCCACACCAGCCAGAGACCAAGTCAAAGAGAGTGTCAGTCATTCTCTTGTCTATGCCTGAAACTAAATTGGAGAAGTCTCAATTACAACCCACACCTTTTATAGAGGCAGACTTTGATTTCACAATAGCCATGGCTTATCTCCCAATAGAAGGGCATCAAACTATAGCTGCCCTTTCCAATGGCCTCAGATCCAGCCCTATAATGACAGTGTGTACATGTCTGCAGCTCCTAGGCCACAAGCCTGGCTTCATTTGGTGCATTGTTCTCTCAGGCATCTTCTGGACTTGCGGATTTGCATACCTGCCTGGGTGCTTCACTATCTGGGTTGGTGGTTAGACCCAAGGATTGTCCCCAGAACTGACCTGGACTTTGGTAGCAAAAGCCTCTAACATCTCAGTCATCTTCAAACACAAGCTCTTTGGTCACCTCAGGAGGTTTATATGGAGGGAAACAGGTTGGAACTCAGAGCTGTTCATTGGGCCTGTGAGGTATTTATGCCCTCCATTGTAAACCAGTAGGTGCGACTTCCCATAGACAACACTACAGTCTGATGCACTGTATGCAAATGTGCACCAGGGTCTCCTTCTTGCTGTAGAGGAGTCCAGGGATCCGATGAACCATGCCAAATGCACACCCATACTCATGGATCCATGGAGGAGCCACCACCTAATTGCCCCAGCAAGCCATAGAATCAGAGTCAAGTACAGGCTGCCCCACCAGGACTCCCCACCCTCCACAGGTGGCAACAAGTCCCGCCACTTGATATTAGGGTGGGACACAAGGGCAAGAAAGTGGATGGTATGGAGCATGAGCGTGTACAGATGTTCTCTGGGTGCAGTCCAAATATGGACTGGCTGGATATAGTTCCTCCAACTCAGGTGGCATGGCGGGGGGCAGCCAGGTTGGCTCACAGGATAGGGGTCCAATGACAAACTTTGGAGGGCCAGGGGTGAGGAGTAGGTGGGAAGCACCCTTGCGCAAGGCCCGCTTGAGTTAATTGAGAGAAGCAGGGTACTAGGCTGCCCTCACCTCCTGGAGCATATGACGGAGGACCCAGCTGTAGGCAACCTAAAGCACTGGCTGAGCACCATGGGGTCCACCCAGTCCCTCCGATCGTGGTTTGGGAGGTCTCTGAATCTGGTGGCATGAGGCACAGCCATCCTCTGGTGCCCCAAGGAGGACACCGCCACCTGCACCCACAGCTGTGAAGTGTGTAGCAAGGATCCTATGGGAGACTTTCCCCCTTGATGGCCGCTATGGACGTGGTTGCTGAAACTAGATCCTGTAGAGGGCCTGGTAAAAGACCAGCAGCTCAGAGAGGTCTGGAGGGAGACACCTCAGGTGGAGATAAAAAAAAAAAAAGTGCTATTGGTCATATTGGAGCCCTCAGAGGTGGCA
Organism: Platysternon megacephalum; assembly: GCA_003942145.1. Taxonomy (NCBI): domain Eukaryota; kingdom Metazoa; phylum Chordata; order Testudines; family Platysternidae; genus Platysternon; species Platysternon megacephalum. The sequence continues at coordinate 271,491 of QXTE01000228.1, forward strand.
GAAGGCAGCTTGCATGAGCATGTTCCAAGCTGGACTATAAGCACCATAAAGGAGTTTATGCAGTGCCTAAGGGTAAAATGTGTGGACCTGGCTGCAGATACAGGACAGACAGGGTCTGGTCTGTCCTCTCCCAGGGGAGGCTCAGGGCACCCACAGAGCCCCAGTGCACTCCAACCAGAAAAACTTGATGATCTTCTGATAAAGACTGGCAAGTGGCCCCAGAGGCGGGCTCAGGGTGTTGAACTGGTGCCAAAGCACAGACAGGACTACCTGGTTGAATCACCAGCACCCTCCACCAAAGGGTGGAGCAGCCCCATCCACCTCTGCAGCTGGTCAGACACCCTGGCCTCCAGATAAATCAAATTGTCCCACAGGGAGGATTCACTGGCAGAAAGGTACTCTCCAAGGTTGGCACGGAGCATGGATGGGAGGGAGCCCACCTGCCATCCATCCCCATCAGGCCAGAGCTCTTGACCCAGTAGACTCAAGCAGAGGAGGCTGCCAAATAAATGGCTTGGCAAGCCTCTGCCCACACTCGAACTCCCAGGTCCTGAGCCACAAGGTGCACATCATCGGCATATGCCAACAGGACCACCTGCAAGTCCTGCTCTCAAAGCAGCAACCCTCTCATCCTCTTCTGGAGGAGATGGAGGAAGGGCTTGATGGCAGTGGCATACAGCGAGCAGCCTGCACGCTCCTCTCGACTGAGGGCGACAGGTTTTGTCAAGGCCCGGTTAAGCTCAGACAGACACTGCAGAGGCATACAGCACCTGGAGAAACCCCATAAAGCAAACACTGAAGCTGAACACCTGCAGAATGCCCAGGAGATACCAGCGATCCACCCTGTCAAACGCATCTCCTCATCCAGGGACAGGATGGCAAATGACAGACCATCTTTACATGCCATATGGAGAAGATCCTGGGACTGAGAGGCAGATTCTTGAATATGGCTAGCCTGGGACAGCGTAGGTCTGGTCAGAGTGGATCATGTCCGTCATCACAGACCCCAGCCATACCGAGATGGCTTTTACTATGACATTATAGTCCATTCCGAGGAGTGATACTGGGTGCCAATTCCTTAGGTTGCAGAGGTCCCCCTTTTTGAGCAGCAAAGCAAGTACAGCCGGGGTGGGCAAACAACAGCCTGGGGGCCACATGCGGTCCTTCAGACATTTTAATCTGGCCCTCGAGCACCCGCTGGAGAGCAGGGTCTGGGGCTTGCCCCACTCCGTGCACACCGTGGCTCCACGAGGCTCCTGGAAGCAGGGGCATGTCCCCCCTCCGGCTCCTACATGTAGGGGCAGCCAAGGGACTCCGCACGCGGCCCCCACCCCAAGGGCCGCCCCAACAGCTCCCATTGGCCGGGAACTGCTTGGCCATGCCTCCAGGGAGCCGGAGGAAGGACATGCCCCTGCTTCTGGGAGCTGCTTGAGTAAGTGCCGCCCGGAGCCTGCACCTCTGGCCCCCTCCTGCACCCTAACCCCCTACCCCAACCCTGATCCCCCTCCTACCCTCTGAATCCCTTGGTCCCAGCCTGAAGCACCCTCCTGCACCCCAAACCCTCATCCCCAGAGCCCACACTCCCAGACAGAGCCCTGACCCCCTCCCGCAACCCAATCCCCAATTTTGTGAGCATTCATGGCCCGCCATACAATTTCCATACTCAGATGTGGCCCTCGGGCCAGGGGTGGGCAAACGTTTTGAAGTACAGCCAGCCTGCATGACAGGGGGAGCACTCTGTTCCCCAAGGACTCAGCCTAGATGGTGGTGAGGTCCAGGCCGAGGACATCCCAGAACGTGTATTAGAACTCCACACTCAGCCCATCAATACCCAGAGATTTGTTGGTGGCCATCAGAAGGAGGGCTTCTGAGAACTCGACCAGCGTGAGAAAGTTCTCTAGCCAATCTTGGTCACCCATGCTGACTGTAGGGAATTCATTCCACAGGACCCCACAAAGATCATTGTCAGTCAGGTCCAGGGTGAAGTGGCTGGTGTAGAAAGCCCTGGCCCTTTCCCGCTTCTCGGCTGGATCCTTAAGAGGGGTGCTGTCCTTTGCCAGGAGACATGTGATGTGCTTTTTGGCACCCTTCTTTCTCGCCAGGGCATAGAAAGAGTGAGAACTGCACTCCATCTCCCAAAGGAGCTGGATGCAGAAACAAACAACAATGCCCTGAGCATGATAGTCGTTGAGGGCCCGAAGTTCATCCCACTTCTCCTGACAGTCTCTGAAGAAGGATAGGTCCCTGGAGTGAGAGGCCAAGTGCCTGTCCATCTCCCAAACCTGCTCCAATTGCTCCATAACTACACCCTTCTGTTGACTGCCCCGAGTGTAGTCACAGCAGGAGAGCTGGGCACTTACTTTCCCCACATCCCAGCACCTCCTCCCCAAGGGAAAGACATGTCTCTGCCCCCGCCTAGCCAGCCAGAACTCATGGAAGGATGCCGTGAAGCCCCTGTTCAGTAGGCCAGTAGACCAAGTGGTGGTCCAAAAATGGCGCAGGCCTGACACTGAAGGAGTGGGCCTGTAAGATGTTAAACCTGGAAACATAAAAGCAGTCCAGCTGGGAGTGGCACAACCAAGTGTACTCCACCTGGACATAAGTAAAAGTGATAGAGTTGTCTGGAGGATAGTCATGGCAGACGTCCACCAGGGAGTGATGGTCAACCATCTCCTTGAGGACATTTGTGGTAGCCTGGGACTTCTCTTTCCCAATGCAGTCCTGCATGTTCAGGACAGTGTTCAAGTCCCCACCCAGGACAAGGCTCTCGTGAGGATCCAAGGTGCTGAGGAAGGTAGACATCTGCAGATAGAACCATACCCACTCTGGGCCTGGCATCATGGCATATATGAGAACAAAGAGGAGGATCAGCCCCTCCACACAGACCTGGAGGTTTCTAAATAAGGGACTCTGGTTGATAGTTTGTTTTGAATAATTAATTTCAATTTTAAAATGCATTATGGCTTGTTTTAACTTTTTTGTTTATGTATCTTAGTTAATAAGTTCCTAAAGTTTGCCATGAAACTAACAAACCAAGGTCTCTGGATACCAAACCCCAAACCTTGTTTAAAACTATTTCATGTTGGACAGTTTCAGAGTCATATTAACTAAATATGAGTCTTCGGGCCCATAGCATTTCAACTAAATTAATACATTTTTGGTGTCCCTGGGAGGGCTTAAAGATTTAACATATACTCGGTCATTGGTTTGCTTAGCAAACAGAACAGATGGATGATTTCAGAGTTGGCTTGAAAGCAAAGGTTGAAAATTATTAGGAATTCAAAGAGTGACACACTCTTTCCTATCAGTGCTACAAGGATTTACTTTCATTTTGTTTGACACTTAATATTTCCTTATTTAAATAGTGTTTTATTTCCTCTTCCCCTTTTTATTTATGATCTGTGGGTTTTTTCGCCTTGTGTTTTGACTTCAAATGTTGTTGCACCATTTGCTTTCTTGAGGTCCGTAATATTTGTAATCCAGTGTCTTTTCCAGAAAGACCTCTCAAAAGAGCAAAGTAAGTGATGGAACTCTTCCTGCTGCTCCAGAAGTCCAGGGAGATATGATTTCTTTACCATCAGGCGTAACCCCTTTAAAAGATTATTCAAATTGTTCAAGCAGTTTTAGTTCTGAGGTTGTTCACCCCTTATAGTAGCTAATTCAGGTAGATGGGACAAATAGGGATTTGTTGGAGAAGGAGTTGGAAATTTTGTCCTGGGTGTATATGAGAGTGTTCCCAGAGATGCAGATTCTGTTGAGATATGGCTTGCACATAAACAAAAGTTAGATTTGTTTGAGAGTAATTATGCACTTTTGCAAAAGTTCTGGTTGTGTAAAAAGGAGAAACAGTTGATTGCTGTTTGTGCAAGGTTTGGCAGCTAATACCTGTTCATCAGCCTGATGCATAGAGGTCAGTTACACTGTCCAGTTCCTAAGAAACAGATTAGAGAATTGTAGGTTGAGAGGAAGAGTAGGTATGCTTCAAACAGAACTAGGAAGGATATTGAGAGAAAAGGGGTGAGGAATTGGCTTTTATGAAGGGGATTTTGAAGGTGGCACAGGAAGGACTGGCCAAAAGAAACTGAGTACATTAATTTGGATTCTCAAATGAATGTGTGACTCATGGACCCCTTCATGCCAATGGGCAGAGAGCACAAGGTGCATAGGGTTTTGCAGGGATCCCCTGGGTCAGAAATATGCATACGAGTTCATCAAAGGCTGGCATGGGAGGTCTGTACTGAGACACAGTAGCTCATTGATCCTCATAATCACGGCAAAATGTATGGATGGCTGGATAATATTTAAGCAGTTGTGTATCTATATGGAAAATTATGTTATTAGGAGATGACATACCTCAGAAATGTTCCTGTCAGGCAGGAGGTAACAGATGCCTAATCTTTCTGTCTGGCTATTTGGGTATTGTATGCCTCACATTGTATGCTTATCTGCATACTAAGTCAGTTGCAAAATGAAAGATTGTGAAATCTTAAAAATTAAAATCGACAGGATGAAACAAACAGCATGGGGCATCCTGTTTATGATTAAGACAAAGGTTAGAACTAATATATCCTGGGGGAGGGGGTGGCAAAGAAACAACAAATTCTTCATCTGGGAATCAAGCTGACAATGTACTTGTCTCATGAACAGAGGATCACAGCCAGCCTGGCTGTAAAGCACTGCTAGGATTTTGGGTGAGCAATATTCTACAATACATGAGAGTATCTTGTTAATGAAGTCTAGGCTCCAGAACATGTGTTAGGATTTTGTTTTATATGTAACCATTTGTATCCAATACTTCTACTTCCTACTGCTTGAATCTCAGTGCTTTGTCCACCCAATTTAGGCTTAATCAGTTTTTGCCTTTATTTATATAACTTCAGATATTATAAGTGACAGTAATTCTATCTGAACATACATGTATGGCAGACAATAACCACAGACAAGATGGAATTGGTAAGTGGCCCAAGTTACCACATTCCAGGGCACCAGAAAGTCCTCCTAGAATTCTTGATGATTGTCATCTCCTCTGATCCTTCAGTCCCATCCTTTGGTTACTGGTCTGGTGTTTCTTTAATTTGGGCCGTCTTCATTTGGGTCTTTTATGTATTTTTATGTTACAGATTGGACAAAAATTACTTAATCAGCTTTTAGCTGAACACCCCTTTCTTTTTAATGTAACCTGGACATTACGCATGCACAAGTCTCATTACCCAACTTCTGCACTTTTGCTGCTGGTTTTGCCGTTTCTGAATCACATTGTTTTATGTCACCCTGTTCCTGCACATTCCCAGAAAAAAGGGATTTTATATTTATCATTATATGCTTGTGTACCTCTCAGCTTCCAACATGACATTACTTATCGTGCCAGTAACAATATTATTTTAAACAAATCAGCAATTTATATCAAAGAAGAATTTCCAAGCACGCACTCAAGCCAGACAAGACTTCGGCCTAAGCGTTACCTCACTTAAACTCATTCACTATCCATAATTACAAACCATTAAAATAGAACTAACAACACTTTCAGTCTTACCATTAGCAACCCTTCATTTTTGTTTCAGTATATGACTGGGTAATGGGGTTCCCACTCACCACTAGCATGCCTCCTTGCATCATGGTCTGGGAAGGTAGCTCTCACTGCATCAGGTGCCCCCTTGGTGCTCGTTGCTTGCTCTGTTCTTCTGACTAGGTCACCATTTATCCCACCCTTTCTGGAGTTACAGAGTCAAACAGCACAACTGTCCAAATGCTGTCTCCAGACAGTGTTCTGTCCCAGCTAGGTGGTCTATACCACTATACCCGTGGGTGGCAGGGAAACCCAGGCCCATCCAACACACCAGGTTTCAGCACAGGGTCCCCACAATCAGCAATCCAGGTCTGCTCAGTCCCAGTCCTGTTACTGTTTCCCTGGCCTCCTTCCTACTCAGCCTATCATCTTGCTTGTTTTGATTTACTACTGGAGCTTACTCTGCTCCCTATGGCTGCTTCACCCCTCCTAGCTTCTTGCCAAACTCCTTGTGAAAAGGTAGGATCCCACGACTTACTCATCCCCTAGACTTCCTCCTTGTTCCCAATAGCCTCCCTTCTTTCAGGAAGTGACTGTATCCGCCTTCCACTGCAGCTCTCTCTGTTTCAACCTCCTGGCTTTACAGTGCTGTCCCAGCCCATTTCCAGCTGGGCTTCACTTTCAATTAACGTTAGCCCTCCCTCTTTCAGGTGACACCAGGTAATCTAATTGGCCTCTCAGGCCTTTGTTAACCCTATCGGGGCTGGTGTGGGGTGTACACCCCATCACATTATGCTATTCTGTTCTACCCTTTAATCTATTAAGGAGGGTTTTGGAGAGCGTGCTATGATTGTTTAATGTCAACATTGCTTTTATCTTCTGCAAACATAGGTTTGTCAAAGGCCTTTTTCATTCAAAGTCCAGTTTTATTTGTGAATCATTACAAAAAAACCTGACCTGAAGAAGAGCTCTGTGTAGCTCAAAAGCGTGTCTTATTCACCAACAGAAGCTGGTCCAATAAAAGATATTACCTTACCCACCTTGTCTCTATTACAAAAAAAGTCATTACGAATTTTGCTGTGTTGCGTTTTGAAGGGTGCCTCAATTTTAGGGCTTTAATATTCAGTTGTTTTTAATGTACCCCAACAAGGTGGACTGGATTGGACCTGTGCCAACATCCAAACAGGAAAACAAATATTTATTAGTTATTTGTCTTTTTACAAAATGGGTGGAGTGCTTTGCAGCCCCCAGTGAAACTTTTGTCATCACATTTCTTTTGGTGAATAATGTTTTTACCAGGTAGAGATTGCCCTTGACATAGGCGCTGACTCCGTGGGTGCTAAAAAAAAATGGTGTTGCTCAACATCCACCAGCAGCCCCCCAATCAGCTCCTCCCCCTAGTGCCTCCCACCCACTGGCAGCCCTGGCGATCAGCGCCTACCCATCCTTCCCAGCACCTCCCGTGCGCCAATGATCAATTGCTCAGCGGCATGCAGGAGGCGCTGGGGAGGAGGGGGAAAAGAACGAGGGTGGGGTGCACTTAGGAAAGAAGCAGGGAGGTGGGGCAGGGGTGGGTTCTTGGGGAAGGGGTGGAAGCACCTCCAACACTCCTCTGGCCCTTCAGAATAGTATCTGACAGAGGTTCCATATTGCATTAAGTAACACTGCTAATAAAATGACTCAATGGTTATTTACCCAAGAGGACCCAAATGGAGAAAATCAAAAGTTTAACAGAGAATTTAATGAGGCAAACCAGCACCAGCATTGAAAATGTAAAAAGCAACTGAATACCATCATATTGGGTATTGGCTGAGATGATAAAGTAAATAGCAAGTAAAGATACTACCAAGAAAATAGGCCTTGAGCAATAGGTGTATCCTCCAGGGTAGAAGATGTGACACCCATTTATGTTAATAAAGAAAATTAGCGATTGCATGCATTGTCAGCATACCTTATGTTGAGCCTAGAAATATTTACTTGCTCCAAATAGTTCATAATGTGGGAATATGGCAAGGTCCTACATATTTAAGATGGTTACCCCTGGCATGGGTGCCCATTGTGAAGATATGAATAACACAGAGGATTATTTAGTTCCTGATTTGGAGGCATGTAGGCAAATAAATCCAGTGGACTGGATATAGGAGGGGGATTCATGTGTGGGTAATTCAAATGATTCATTATGTGGTCTTAGTTTCCAAGCAACAGTTGAAAAGAGTGGAATGAGTTTGGCTAAAGCTCTTGAAGGAGAGCGAGTAGTGGGCTCTCTTCTGGTTAAATGGTGGCTAATTAGCACAACCTTTAAGTAGATGAGTATGAAAAACAAAGTAAAGGGTGTAAGAAGTAACATTTCCTTGCCATATGCAGTGTGATTACTTCCAAAGGGATTCTTGCTTTACCTTGGGGAAAAGGATTTTGTATTCCTTGGAGCATAAACCAATGAAAGGTAAGCTGCAACTTGCAGATATTTATAAGGGGCAAAAGGTACCAATAAGCTCTGAACTACACACTTTGCTAGGTTCGAAGGATTCAAAGTACTTATGGAGTCTGAGCAGATCAAATTTGGGGCACAAGACTTACAGACCCTAAGACACGATTATATTTATTTTTGGGGTATGGCTGCTGCTATTCTAACTGTAGTTAACACTTATGATTGTGAGGTTGATTATTGTATTTCGGGTATATTTGGTTAAGGAGAAATTAGCGCAAAGTTCACTTTGACATAGGAGACAACAACAAACGCTCCAACATTCCCCTCAATCCTAGCATCTTTGGCACCTTCAACCTTGAGATACCCAAGATTATGTGGAGCATCTCCAGGAGCTGTGATTTATCCAGCATATACACCATGAATATCCAATGACTATGGCCTATCCTTATCTTTTACCTCCATAGGAGGCCCTGGATCCCCTTCAAGCATCTCAGATCTTTATGGATCTATATAGTCAGACGCTTCTGGTCCACCTAGGGCAAACTATGGCCCGCGGGACCATCCTACCTGGCCCCTGGGCTCCCAGCCAGGAAGGCTCGCCCCCAGCCCCTCCCCTGCTCCCCCACCGTCTCAGCTCTGTGCTGCCAGCCCTCTCGGCAGCACGGCTGCGAGAGCTGCTGGCCTGTCCTGGTGCTCTGAGTGGCATGGTAAGGGGGCGGGGAGCAGGGGGGTTTGGATAAGGGGCAGGGAGTCCCAGGGGGCAGTCAGGGGACAGGGAGCAGCTGGCGGTTGTATAGGCATGGGAGTCCCTGGGAGCCTGTCAGGGGGCGGGCCTGTGAACAAGGGGCGGGGCAGTCAGGGGACAGGGAGCAGGGGAGGTTGGCTAGGGGGTGGGTTCCCGGGGGGGCGGTTAGGGGCGGTGGGTCCTGGGAGGGGGCGGTCAGGGGACAAGGAGCAGGGAGGGTTGGATGGGTCAGGGGTTTTGAGGGGGGCAGTCAGGGGGTGGGAAGTGGGAGGGACCGGATAGGGGGCGGGGCCAGGCTGTTTGGGGAGGCACAGCCTTCCCTACCTGGCCCTCCATACAGTTTAGGAACCCCAATGTGGCCCTCAGGCCAAAAAGTTGGCCCTAGGTTGGGTGGGCATCCCTGTTCATTGGAAACCTACACATTCTAAAGCCAAAAAGAGCAAAAACCCACATGTGGCCTGGATCTTCAGGCCCCCAAGGTTCATAGTTTCAATCTACCCTTATGAGAACACCACCTACAGAGCAATAATTCAATGAGTTGACAAGAAATTGTGGGTGTGCTGCAACCTGGGTTTAAGGGTTTTACTTCGTTTCTCTTTTACACCACCCTGCAATAAAAGTGTCTAAAATAGTTTACCCTTAAGACATGATAAATGAATTCGATTTGATGTTCTATGTACAATCAACATTTAATTGTACCAGCTTAATGTATGTAAAACCAAGGTGCCTACTTTCAGCTGAAGATATAAAGTTTATTTTATTGTTTTTCTGAAACACAAGTAGTCATACCAATATGTTTTCTCGTATCTGACAAAAATAATGCAAAGCCAATTTTAGTTTACAGACAATTAATGTTAATGTAGAAGATGTTGCCATTTTATATTTACATTGTTCTAGTCCTGGTTGGGTTCTAGAATTTCAAACAAAGGCTGGGCCATAGGGCTGTCCTTATGCTCCTCCTCTGAACTGTTGCTGATGTAGTGTTGTTTTTGCAGGCACCTGAGCATCAGCACAGGTAAAGTAAACTCCATGTTTCTCATGGGGGTAGTGAAGGAATCCATGTTTCCAGATGTGGTCTTCAAACAAGATAGCCTCTCTCCTACTGTGATGGCTTCTAGGGCAGTGTTACTCAACAACCAATGGTTAAGAGCTGGAAAGTGGGTTTCTGGCCTAGATATTTGGTTTGGCTGATGGGAGGCCCCCTCAATACACCCCAACAAAATCCCTTATCTGGGCCTACAACTCTAAATCAAAACTGATTGAGGGGGGCACAGATCATCTGCAGAATGCTATTTCATATCCATCTTGCTCTTTGGTTGGTCCATAGCGAGGCTCGGGGTCACATTTACCTTAAGAAGTAAAATATTCATCCACAACACATGCCCCATAACCCAGTCTGGCTGAAGGTGGCAGGTGTCTTCCAGAGCTATGTGCTGTGGAAGAACTAAAGGCTTGAACCATACTGCCTATATCAGGCATGAATCTAGGAGCCCTGTGCCTATGGCCACATATACAGCGTACCATCCTTCCAGGACCCAGGCATTTGAGGGGGAAAAGACTGTCCTATTGCTAAAGTTGGCATAGGGTCCCCCTGGAAAACCCACTCCAGATGGCACTGATGGACCCTTGTGCTGGTCCTGGAACAGATTAAATTGCACAGAAGGTCTTAAAAAGATGCGAGCTGGAGGGCCCATGCTCCAGCAAGGAGATAGGATGCTGGCTGAAGCTTGTGGGTAGTTTTGAGTCCCCCTCACCTTCTGTCCCTGCCAACCACCCACCACAACCACTGCTGCCTTTGCTGCTCCTTCCCTGCTTGGATCAAGCAGGGGCCTAGTTTCCTGCCAGGTTCCACAGCAGCTTTTAGGGGCTGGAGGAGGGAATGCAGCTCCCGCCTGCCAAAGAGTGAGGCAGAGCTGAAATAAGACCATAGGCTGATGAAGGTACTTGGATGAGGATCTCAAACGTGAGTACCTTCATTTACAGATGGATAAAGAGAGGTGCAAACAGGTAAAGTAACTTCCCCAAGGCTACACATACTACATGATAGAACTGGGAACAGAACCCAAGAGTCCTGACTCTTAGTCCCCTCCTCCATGCACTAGACTATGTTGCCGCCCATTAAAAATGGATCCCTTTCTACTCTGAATTCACATACCCACTGGCATAAGTAACAGAAACACTAGCCAGGTTCCTTACATAGAAAGGCAAGCCACTCAGTTTAAATGGACTTTGTTTTAATTCACTTATTTAGACGCAACTGTCATTATTTCCTTAGGGTGGCAGGGGGAAGGGCAAGGATATACAACAATGCACCACATTGTTTTCACTAGCCTGGGGGAGAAAACACACAGTATGTGTGTATGTGCGTGTGTGTATACATACAGAATAATACATCTATATATACACAATATATATACACACACACACTTTGCCTAGATTTGTTTACAAAATATGTAGCATTTTCATACCATCCAAAAAAAGTACATGATTTTAAACAAATTCTATAGAAATGACATGTTATTGGTAATTTACATTTAAAATCTAGCACAAAAAATCCAAATGACAAAACAAGATTTTGCTACTAATCAGTGCTTCTAGAAAGAGAAACAGTTCAAGTTACCCTTCAAGAAAGAGAAACAGTTATTTATCATATGATGTAAAGGCAACACAGAGGGGTTTTGTTTTGTTTTTAAATTAATCACCTAATTTAACCTTTAAAATTACAAAGAATTGAAGTCAATTTACAGGTCAAGTGCAGTAAACTAAATGTTCCTTGAGCACAAAGCAGCACTAGAGAAAGTAACAGGGAAGGTGGAGGCTGATTGGATTAGAAAGGGAGGCAACAGGTGGCTTTCTTCAATGCCCACACAGATCAGTTTCCATCCAAAAGCACAGGTTCTAATGAAGACTATGTTTAAAGAAGGGGTCACACAGAGTTAATGCTTAGGCCTTTCAGCAGTTTGATAAATGCTTTTTTTAAACCTGTATCCTGTGAGTGGTTGAAGCTCTTGCAGGGGCTTGTCATTGAATGAAGCCATAAGAAGGATCTTGTAGACAGTTCTGCCAATAGGATTTACCACAGATGCATGACACTGCAGTAGGGGCAAGTTTTGAAACGTTTACTCTGGGGAAAAGGTGTATTCCAAAGGTCCCAAATGGCTTGAGAGAATGTAGCCCAATGAATCCATTACATTCAGAAACTAAATTGCCACCTTTGCATTAGATGCTTGTGATCCAAGCAGGCTGCAGAGTCAAAAACATGCTGCTAGCAGAGGGGCTGACTATAGCTGTAAATTACAGCGGTCAGGCACTCAGCAATGCCTTACAAGTGCGGCCTACAGGAACCATTTATTCCATGCTAATTCATCTGGGGCCATGAGAGTAGTGAGGGGAAAATGGAAAGATGGGATGTAGTATCACAGTATATTTGTTAAACAGACCTTGATCAGGAGATTTCTATTTTATGGGGTGGGCTGGTAGGGGCATTAAACAGGAAGCTCTACTTCATGAGACTGAAAGCAGTCAGGAGAGCTATCACTACAGAGTCCTCCTTGCGCTGACAGTTTAGCACGCTAAGATTTTACATCAAAAGGTAATTTACAGAACAGAAACCAGTTCAAGTTAAGCTGCATAGAAAAATGTAAAGGGTGGATGAGTGGGTAGAGATATATCATCTGTGACTAAGCTAGTGAGGACCAGAATCAGAAGCATGAAGTTAGGAAGGGTTCAACTTTAACAAAGAGGCCACATTGTGTTAGGGATGGGGCAGTGTGGTAGTTTCTCCATTTTAGAAGCCAGTTACAAAAGTCGCTTTTAGGGAGGTGATAAGACTGACCTACTCACAAGTCCTTTTTGGGTTGAGAGGAGAGAATGAGAAAGAGTCCAGATCTCCGAAGTGGCCTGTGGAGTCCAGATTGGGAGCTCAGTTTTGTAACGGGACAGGTTCAGTTGTGTTCAATGTGCCTAGTAACTAGAAAGCATGTCCACTGGAGGCTGTAGTTGCAGGGGACAGAGTTTACTCCAATATCTGTGAAGTGTTCCATATGCCAATGCCCAGGCTGGCACATAAAGCAAAGTAATTAATCTGACACATTTTATGTCAGGACTGAATGCAGCTCAGAAAGGCATCCAAGGAGGCACCCAAGGAAGAATATGGGAAGGGAACTCAGGTAGATGGGGACAGTAAGGGGTTATGGAATCACTCCAAGGGTGACTCAAGGCTTTACATGAGGACTGTCTGGGTGGAGGAACAGATAGCATGGGGCACCTCAGAGCTGGAAGCCCTCCATGGGAGCCTCACACTGCTGGAAGATGTACTGCTGCTGGCTGAGATCCACTTGTGGGGCAATACTGCTATCCTCGTCCTCTGACCCAAAGTAGTGCTCAATCAGATCAAAGGCCTTCTGATAGATATCCTGGTTCTCATGGCTCTGCAAGAATTCAATCTTATCCAGGCCTATATGGGAAAGAAGCAAACAAAAAGCACAGGTCAGTCCAGGACAGACAGACTGCTCTCCCCATCTCACCCGCTAGAGCAGGGGTGGGCAAACTTTTTGGCCTTAGGGCCGCATTGGGTTTCGTAAATTGTATGGAGGGCCGGTTAGGGGAGAGGGTCGTGCCCCCCCCCCGGGCCCCCGCTGCCCCATCCAACCCCTCCTCTCATTCCTGACGGCCTCCCCGGGACCCCTGGCCCATCCAACCATCCTTCTCCCTGTCTGCCCCCTGCAGCCCCATCCAACCCCTCCTCCTTCCTGACTCCCCCCCCGGGACCCCTGCCCCCATTCAACCCCCTGTTCCCCCCTGCCCTCTATCCACTCCCCCGCCCCCTGACCACCACCCCGAACTCCCCTGCCCTCTATCCAACGCCCCCGCTCCATGCCCCCTTACTATGCTGCCTGGAGCACCGGTGGCTGGCGGTGCTACAGCCGCGTCACCGCCACCACGCAGCACAGAGCAATGGGTCAGGCCGGGCTCTGCAGCTGCCCCGCCCCAGGAGTTCACAGTGGAGCAAGCAAGCTGAGGCTGCGGGGGAGGGAGACAGCGGGGGAGGGGCCGGGTCTAGCCTCTCGGGCCAGGAGCTCGGGGGCCGGGCAGGATGGTCCTGCGGGCCAGATGTGGCCCGCGGGCTGTAGTTTGCCCACCTCTGCGCTAGAGAAAACAAGCTTCTGCACCTCCACTGCAGAAGCTCTTCTCTCTCCCACCACAATCAAAAAGACCAGGTTCCGTTACATAGGTTCTTTGTCTCCCATTGCACAACCAGATCACGAGGTAAAGCTCTGAGGATCTGAATAGCAAAGCCTGGAAACATTTTCATGATTAGACTATGTCGGGAGTATGCTTGCTGTAGTAGTGTTCACACAGTGCTTCTGTGTGCTGGACCCATTACTCTGCATGTATAATGCAGCTGAACTACTGCAAACAGTGTTTAAAGTGACCTGAAAAAAAGTGTGTGTGTGGGTCTATCACCTTCTCACCTGCCTGTCCTCCAGCTCAGCAATTAATTCTGTTAACCAACACCCAAATCAATGCTGTCCCCACATCAATTCTGCTCCCTCCATTCCCCCACTCATCAGTTCTGCCCCAAACAGCCACACCTCTGCTCCTCCTGGGTACTTCACTTCCCTCTCCCAGCCATGGGAGGACTGCAGTGGTGGTCCCCTTCTCCCACTTCCCAGACCAGGAAAGGAACAGAGGAGCTGTCCCATCATTCACAGGAGAGGGGGGAGAAGGGAGCAGAGCTGCTGGGCTCTTTCTGCTTCCTCCTCCTCTCCTGTGAGAATGGTATTAGTTCCAGAGGAAAACTCTGGCTGTTTTCTGCAGTAGGTCTAATTAGCTGCTCTTCCCCAGGAACTGGGCAAGTAGGGAAAGCAGCTAAGCAGAGGGACAGTTCCCCAGGGCGGTATTAAAAATGTGCATTGCACACAGAGGCATGACAAAATCAGGCCTGGTAGTCTGGAAGCCACTACAGCATTTTCAGAAGCGCTGTCTGCATCTTATCTGTAACATCAAGCGGGCAGAACAGGATACCAAACATCAAAGTCCTGGACCAGTACTGCATAATTAGTGTTGAATCCCTACTCATACAGGCACAGCTTCGCTGGGCTGGTCACCTTGTGGATGGATGATATGTGATCCCCCAAAGCCATATTTTATGGACAGTTGAAAGAGGGAGCACGTATACTGGAAGGCCAATGTAAAAACAATATAAGGACACTCTCAAAGTTCATCTAAAAGTTGCCCAAGTTAATCCAAACAGATGAGAAGCTGCTGCCAGATCAGGATAGTGGCAGAGCCATCAAGAACAGCAGAACAGAAAAAGGCAAAGAGAAGAGTGAGCAAAGAAAGCAGACGGTGGCAAACCTGTGTGGCCACATCTGCCTGATGTGTGGATATATCTGCGGAGCCCTCATTGGTTTACATTCATACAAAAGACACACTGAAACAAACTGACTCTCATACGTTGACTAGGACAGGAGACACCACCTGTGTCCAATTCTGGGCACCACACTTTAAGAGAAATGTGGACTAACTGGAGAGCAACAGAATGATAAAAGGTTTAGAAAACTTGGCCTATGGGGAAAGGTTAAAAAACCTGGGCACGTTTAGTTGATAAAAGAAGTCTGAGTGGGGACCTGGTAACAGTCTTCAAATATGTTGAGGGCTGTTAAAAAGAGGATGGGAATCAGCTATTCTCTATGTCCACTGAAGGTAGGAGAAGCAGCAATGAGATTAATCTGCAGCAAGGGAGATTTAGGTTAGATATTAGGAAAAACTTTCTAACTAGAAGGGTAGTTAAGCTCTGGAACAGGCTTCCAAAGGAGGCTGTGGAATCCCCATCACTGGAGGTTTTTAAGTACAGGTTAGATAATATGTCAGGGATGGCCTAGGTTTACTTGGTCCTATCTCAATGCAGGGGGCTGGACTTGATGATTTGTCAAGTTCCCTTTCAGCCCTATATTTCTACAATTCTATAAGATGATACCCTCCCTCTCTGAGTACAGCCTTTCCCCAAATAGGCCACAATCCAGCTATTGTTTAAGAAATTATTGCTCAACATAACTGAGCTCTCCAGCTATCACTCAGTATTTAATATCCCAGTTTCATTTATCTTAGCATTTTATAGAGTCCATCACCATAGTACCTAAGCACTACTAATAAGCAAGCTGAGAAGCTCAGCAAAGATTGCCTCCAACTTCATCTACATGCTATTAATATCCTGGACCATTACCAGTTAGGCCTCAGGCAGAAAAAGATACTGGTGATGGCAGATTGAAGAGGATCAAGGATAAGGGTCAGATATGCAAATTCATATGGCTGGACCTCTTCATAGCAATTAATATAGTTGGCTATGGAATCCTGCTGTTCAGTCTCAGAAATATGGCAGGGATTAGTGGAACTGCATGTGATGTGTTCAACTGTTTCTCTTTGGCTTCATCCAGACTGTCCTGATGGGCATCAACTCCTTCAACTTCAAATCGCACACCTGTGGGATTCAGCATTTAATGCTAAGAGGCAGGGAAACAGCATGAACTAAAATGCCAGCAATACACAGATGACACTCAGATTCTCAGAGACTTGCCAGGAACTAAAAGACAGGCACTGCACTGGAAACCAATTAGAACTGTACTAATGTGGAGACAAAACAAACCTGCAGATGCCCTTAACATTGGATTAACACAATTAATGTGGATATACTGAACCATTTATGATCAATCTGGTTCAATTAGAATGGTCCAAATTCTCTAAACCCAATTCTGACAATCCAGAAACCCAATGGAGGCAACTCCAAACTTGTCAGATGGAAGTAGTACTAAGCCATGGCTGGTAAGGAAATGGATTGCACAGTAGAGTAAAAGGTCAGGGAACTTTTCTCCCAACACCAAACTTGAGGCACCAAAACTACCCATTTATGTCACCAGGAAGGCTTCCGGGAATACTAAATATTGGCTAAATACTTGAAAATATGGATCCTTTCCCCCCCCACTGACAGCTATTGTGAGTGTGCCCATATTATTTTCCAAGATCCTCAGAAAAGAGAATAGGCTAAAAGAAAAATATCACATACTGGAAGTGACTGTGTTCCAGACAGAAAGAGGGCCCTTTTCCAGGAAGCACAATAGTGCCTCATGCATCCTCCAAGCTATCTAGGGGGGCTTTGCACCCTGTCCATCAGTGCCCTCAGGTCATTAGGATCAAAGCCTACTCCTCACTAGTATCAGACTCAGAGGAGTGGGGTGAGTTCTCCATCCCCTAAGGACAACGCCTTTGCTCCTTTGGAGTGTTGGCATTTCAATGTTTTTGGGGATGTTTTAGACATCCGGTTAGGGAGTACACAGGAATCTAAAGGGGAAGGAGATTCAAGGCAGACACTGTAGAATGCACCAAGTCAGAGCAGACGGCTGGATGGAAGAGGGACCTTGACCTCATGCAATTGATGAAAAAGACATGGAATGAAGGACCTCATTGAAGTACATAAACACCTTAAATCTGATAGGGAGGTAAGCGGGAACACAGTAGTAGAATCATAGAATCATATCAGGGTTGGAAGAGACCTCAGGAGGTCATCTAGTCCAACCCCCTGCTCAAAGCTGGACCAATCCCCAACTAAATCATCCCAGCCAGGGCTTTGTCAGCCTTAAAAACCTCTAAGGAAGGAGATTCCTTAGAATCTTAGACCCACATCCCTAGGTAACCCATTCCAGTGCTTCATCACCCTCCTAGTGAAAAAGTTTTTCCTAATATCCAACCTAAACCTCCCCCACTGCAACTTGAGACCATTGCTCCTTGTTCTGTCATCTGCCACCACTGAGAACAGTCTAGATCCATCCTCTTTGGAACCCCCTTTCAGGTAGTTGAAAGCAGCTATCAAATCCGCCCTCATTCTTCTCTTCTGCAGACTAAATAATCCCAGTTCCCTCAGCCTCTCCTCATAAATCATGTGCCCCAGCTCCCTAATCATTTTTGTTGCTCTCCGTTGGACTCTTTCCAATTTTTTCACCTCCTTCTTGTAGTGTGGGGCCCAAAACTGGACACAGTACTCCAGATGAGGCCTCACCAATGCCGAATAGAGGGGAATGATCACGTCCCTCGATCTGCTGGCAATGCTCCTACTTATACAGCCCAAAATGCCGTTAGACCTTCTTGGCAACAAGGGCACACTATTGACTCATATCCAGCTTCTCGTCCACTGTAACCCCTAGGTCCTTTTCTGCAGAACTGCTGCCTAGCTGCTCGGTCCCTAGTCTGTAGCAGTGCATGGGATTCTTCCGTCCTAAATGCAGGACTCTGCACTTGTCCTCATTGAACCTCATCAGATTTCTTTTAGCCCCATCCTTTGTCTAGGTCCCTCTGTATCCTATCCCTATCCTCCAGCGTATATACCACTCCTCCCAGTTTAGTGTCATCTGCAAACTTGCTGAGGGTGCAATCCACGCCATCCTCCAGATTATTAATGAAGATATTGAATAAAACCGGCCCCAAGACCGACCCTTGTGGCACTCCGCTTGATACCGGCTGCCAACTAGACATGGAGCGATTGATCACTACCCGTTGAACCCGATGATCTGGCCAGCTTTCTATCCACCTTATGGTCCATTCAGCCAGCCCATACTTCTTTAACTTGCTGGCAAGAATACTGTGGGAGACTGTATCAAAAGCTTTGCTAAAGTCAAGGAATAACACGTCCACTGCTTTCCCCTCATCCACAAAGCCAGTTATCTTAACATAGAAGGCAATTAGGTTAGTCAAGCATGACTTGCCCTTGGGGAATCCATGCTTACTGTTCCTGATCACTTTCCTGTCCTCTAAGTGCTTCAAAATTGATTCCTTGAGGACCTGCTCCATGATTTTTCCAGGGACTGGAAGTTCCTGTAGTTCCCCGGATCCTCCTCCTTCCCCTTTTTTTACCCCACTGTCCCTCTGAGCCTGAGGGAACAGGAAGAAAACTAGAATATCTGGCACTGCCTGAACGAAGGCACATGGAAAAGGAAGGTGTATGGACTGGACTCCTCATTGTTTTTGTGGAAAAGGAGGGTGTATGGAAGGACCCAGAAGCAGAGAGCTGGTATTAAAGGCCAGGTAATTTACAAGCCCTCCCCATCCCTGCCCTCCCACAACTGTAGGAGACAGTCACACCCCAGAATCTCTCTCACCGTTGCCCAGGGGGTGAGGAATCAGTTGCAGACAAGAGATGTCTCGACCTGAGCTAGAAGGTACCAGGATCCCCCGATAAGGAAGACAGCTGAAGGGTGGCAGAGGCAGAGACTAAGCCACACTGAATCTACGGAGCTGTTACTACAGCACCAGAATCAAGTGGTATCAGCACCCGCCAGGAACCCCCAATAAGAGCAGCAGATCATAAGCTATGCTATAAACAAGGCAGGGAGTTGTTTTCTGCCTGGATTCCACAGACCAGAAGTGGAAGAAGGAGGAGGTTAGAACAAACGAAAGAGGCCCTGTAACTGTAGGATTAAATAAGTGGAGCAGAGGTCCTGAACTATGTCTGCTCTGAAGGAAAAATATTGCTGTTGAGTGCCACCAACAAAACTCATAGGATATGTCTACACAAGACATGAAGCCCAGATCTGTGGGACCCAGGCTTGTGGGCTCGTGTTTCCAAGCCCGTGCTTCAGCGTTTGCATTCGGGCCTCATAACTATGCTGGAGCATCCATACTGCACATGAGCTGACTCAGACCTTCATCTTCTGTAAGCATATACTACTGTATCCCCAGGTTCCTGTGCCCTCATCAGCCTAAGATGTTCTGTGGTTTTCTCTATAATGGGTTGTGGAAGAACTTGTCTGCCCATCCTGCAGGAGTTGGCTGGAAGTGTTTTGGGTGGTTTTAGCCCAGGAACGCATCCAGACAAGCCATTTTGTGTCTGCACTCTTCCTGCAGCCAGGAGCCATCATGGATTCCACCCAGGTGGAAGAACTTCTCTATCTCATGTTCTCAGTCCTATTTCGGGACACAGGCAAAGCATCTGCAAGATGCTGATGGACATTTCAGTGGCAGTTTTTGAACTGTGGGAGGCACCTCTCGTAGGAGGATACTGACATGCTAGCTCCAAACCCGCTGATGCTGCTCATGTCTGCTGTTGCCTTTGCTGCAGACTCCCTCTGCGTAGACTGGCACTTCTGGAGCAGAGCCACCAGCACAGACTGGTGGGGTCACATTGTCATGCAGACCAGGGATGACCAGTAGTGGGTCCAGAACTTTTGCATGAAGAAGTGGACATTTCTGGAGGTTTGTGATCAGCTTGCCCCTGCCCTCCAGCACAAGGACACCCATGCTAGACCAGAAGCAGGTCACTATAGCCATCTGGAAGCTGGCTACCCCAGACTGCTCCAGTTCCATGGCTAACCAGTTTGGAGTTGGCAAATCATCTGTGGGGATTGTTGAAGTCCATCAGGAGTGTGATTTACCCAAAGGCAGTGGGCATAAGAAACATTCCTGAAATAATTGCTGGTTTTCAGAGAATGGGGTTTTCAAACTGATGGGATTCATGTGCCTATAGTTTGCCCACTGCAAGGAGCACTACTCCACAAAGGACACTACTCCACCATTATGCAGGTTGACCACAGGGGCAGATTCATGGACACTAACATGGGATGCACTAGCAGGGTGCATGATGCCAGGGTGTTCCAGAGATCGGGACTTTACCTTAATGGAGAAACTAGGGTATTATTCCCACCAAATAACATTGTTATAAATAAAATTACTGTCCCCATTGTTATTCTAGGGAACCTTGCTTACCCTTTGTTGCCATGGCTTATAAAACCATGCCCAAATTTCAGAGGATCTGGCAAAAAAAAGGTTTAATTGCACACTTAATTGCTGTAGGATGGTGATAGAATGTGCATTTGGCAGATTGAAATCCCATTGGTGCTGCCTTCAAAATAATTTGGGCGCCAATGTCATTAATACACTCTGCGTTATTGTGGCTTGCTGTGCCCTACACTGTTGGAAGACAGGATATTGGGCTAGATGGACCCTTGGCCTGACGCAGTATTGCCATTCTTATGCTATAATATTTGTGAGAAGGGGGAACCTTTTTGCCAGGAGTGGACTCAGGACATTTCAGAATATCTGAACTGGTATATACAGCTAGACAGTGCACCTGTCATGACTGCTGCTGGATCCAGATGCACAATGGAAATCAGGGAGGCTTTGTGCACCCACATAATTAATGAGGGGGAATGAAATGCTAGATGAAGTTGGGTGTGTGATATTTTTGTAAATATGTAGGTACTGTGTACCATTAATTCTGTAAAGACGTTTATGAAGTGTATGAAGGCTTTTTATGCATTTTATCAAACTGGCAATGTACTGCCATGCAGTTTATGAATTATTGTAATGACAATTTGTAAATTTTTATTATGAAACTTTGCCATTGGGTATGAGATGACATACATTAAAGTTTGTGCCCCTGTTATCATTGCATATAATAAAATTTGTTCTGGTCGTTTTACGTGCAAATCCAACATTTTATTTCACACAGGTATTTAAATGTTGCAACAATCAGTAATGCGGACCAGCTGCCATTATGGTGTGCAGCACAATAGTATAACCTAACTTTGACCCCAAAAAACCCACTCAAAAGGTCCATGTTGGCCTTTCTTGAACATTTTGGATGTGCAAGATGCACCTGAACAGGAGAGGATGAGAGCACAGGGTGCATCTGTCTGTTCCATGTGCCAGTGTTTGCCTGTGACATGCTCCAGTCACCTCCTGAATTGTCTAACTCTAAAGGATGGGTGCTCTGCAGGGATCGATAGTGGTAAGGGGACTCAGGCTGTGGGTCTGGAGCAGAAGACACTGGTTGGTACTGGAGCCTGCAGTCTGGTAGCCATCAGCTGCAGTAAGTACTTGAACAGCTACTTCTGCTGCGCTCTATCTTCCTTCCTCAACCGGCCATCATGCTCCATGAATCTGTCTGCCATTCTCTCCTTGCGCTGTGCAGCCTCTCTCTCTGTCTTTCCACCCTGGAAGCATCTTTATATTTTTGGTAGTCGAGCTGGGTCTCCTGGACCTGGATCAGCTGATTCTTTTTTACTGAGCAAGTCTCCTATCCACTCATCTTGGGCTCTCTCTCTTCCCCTGCTATAGATGGTCTGCAGACCCAGGCTCCTGGTGCCATGTGTTATCCCTGTGGCATTGAAAGGAGAAAGACAGAACATTATTTTCTGAGCATAGTTAAAAAAATACATTTCACAGTTTATTAAAGGAACTACTACTTTCATTCATGGTCAAAAGATGCATACTTTTAAATCAATGGGCTGTATTCTACTCTATTTACACAAAACACTGTCCACTTCAGAAATCCTTTGGAATAGCAATGAAAACCAGAAGACATCATGTTAAGACACACAAACAAAATTAAATTCTAATTACTTCTATATCCCCCTTTTTTGGGGGGAGGGGGGAGTCTATGAAGGGAAGTTTGGGGTGGGGGAGGAGGGGAGACGACTTATGAGTGATCTAGTTACAAGCAATGATTGTTCAATCCTGTCAGGCAGGGCAAGCTCTGGAGGTCACTGATAGCCATCTGTGCTAAGGAACTATTTCAGCATCTAGTGACTAAATACCACATTGCAGAATGGAGAGGGGTCCTCATGACTTATAGAGCGGGACCTAATAAGTATGCCCTGTCCTGGAACGTAACAGACTGTCTAGAGTTCCTCTTCCGTGAGAAGTCTACTTTCATCACCTGCCAGAAATGGTTAAAATTTGTGATAAAAATCAACAAGACACTGAATTTGCATGAAGATGCAGTACAGCCTCCTTGTTAGCACCTTGTATCCATGCAAACACCCAGCTCACTGCCATTCATTGGGAATCCTAAGACTGACACGCTCTGCTGTAGTTTAGACTCATGCGTTAAAGCCCACAATGGACCAAACACACACCACAGTTTTGTTTGGACTCATAATAGCCCATTTTTTGGGGAATCAATTCACAGGCATTTGGGAATAGTTTGTTCATGGATGATTTATAAAATGCGCTGTATTGCATGGGAGGGGTATGTGAGGCTGTGAATTGTGGAGCACCAACCCATATACATACACCAATCAGCGAGTAACTAGTAAAAATTTCATAACTGGTTGTGTAATTTTTCCTCCTTTTGCTGTGTCCATTTTGAATCCAATGTGGCAGTGTGGAGAAGGTGGGTGGCGGGCCCTAAGTGGAACGGCATGGGTCCCATCCTGAATGAAATGCACAGAAATCCTGGGTTGTATTAATAATTTAATAGGCTCATAAGCTGGAAATCCTTCCCTATCATATACTAATAAAAACAAAGATGGCAGCAGAAACTTACCAGGCTCTGGCGCTTGTTCTGATGCCAGGTCTGCAGGGTACTGCTCCACATGGCTGTCGCCAAAAAGGTCCTCTGAGTATGGACACACAATGTGCTGTAGCTGCTCCAGCACCATTGCTTCTTCAGTTACGGGTCTCAGCTCCAGTGTGGCTTCTTGCTCTTTATCTGGCAGCTTGCTCTCCTCAGGTGGTGCCTGTAACATGGGGGTTATAAGGTCGCCATTGTCACTCAGCAGTGTCATGCACCACTGGGCTCAGTGCAGTTCCCGGTACATGGCCAAATTCCTTGTAAAAGAGACAGGAAGACAGGGGAATTCCCAGAATTGTCATTAGCATTCTTGACTTTCTGGTAGTCTTGTCTCAGCCTCTTGGATCCACCCTCTGCATTGATCTGCCGTCCAGTCAATCTCCAATGCTGCCAGTCGCTCGTGTATTGTTTTATATACATGGTTATTTCTCATGCTCTTACCGAAGTCAAATGTCTTGCTTGCCTCACGTCAGAGGTTAACTAGAATCCGTCTGCATTCCTCTGGCCAGCTAGCCTTGCACTTGATGCAGGACTTCATCTTGCTGCTGGCCACAGCAAATACACATGAGTTCTGACTGTGTTTGTTGTTTCCAGGTGAGCAGTCCACATGGAAATGAAGGTTAAACATTGAGCAGCTGTTTTTAAACCAGGAAGTTGCTTCCAGTTCCTGGGAAGCGAGTTTGGAATTGAAGGGTTGGGAAGTAAAGCCCCAGGTGATTCAGGGATAGTGTTGGCGGACTCTCCAGAGACAAGTCTGGCAACCCAGACTTGAGCTGCGTCCACAATGCAAAATGCTTGGGCTCTGAACCACATCACAGTGGGATTCGGGCTCTGACGCTCCCCCCCCCCCCCAATCAGTGTCCACTGGACTGAGTCAAGAGGGGTTATTGGCTCAAGCCAAACTAATTTCTGCATGGACGGAAGGGGGGCTTGGCTTCGAATCTAAGTCTGAGACCTAACTTAGTATGCTGTATAGACGTACCCATAATTGGTACAAACAGAGTAAAAAGTAAATGTGCATATACCGCTGAGAGAGAATGTATCCGCATCCACACCCTACACACTATTGTAATAATCTTTGTATAAGATGGGTCTTGTAAGGTACCATCTGAAAACTCATAATTTGCTGGTCAATATTGTCCTGATAAAACGTGTGGCAACAGTGTATATGAAGTTATAAGATTTCCCCGTACAATGTTAACAACACATATTCCAAACTAAGGTTGGCAAACAGGTCTGTCTCAAACAAGAGAATGTATGTTCTGCTTAATTTGCATTTAAGCAGTAAACAGAGTCATCAAGCAAGAAGGGAGTTCAAACAGATGGGAAAACTTGCAGGGAATATCCTTACACATAGACACATAGTCTTCTGAATCTCAGCTGAAAATGTTTTCCAAGAGGGGGACTGACACTGTAAGCAGGAGGAATAAATGCCCCAAGGGACCCCCTTCTCTCTTTCTATCCATCAATTCACCACATGAGAAGGGACAAAAGGAAGCAGCCATTAAACAGAAGAAGGGGTCCTGATCTATGAAGTTTGGCCTGTAAAACTGTGGAGAGAGCATGTGGTGAGAAAAACTTTGCTTTGAATTTAACAGTTTGTTAAGTTAGGCATTAGTTTTGTTTTACCTTTATTTTTCTTGTAACCATTTCCGACTTATGCCTCATTACTTGTATTCACTTCAAATCTCTCTCTTTGTAGTTAATAAACTTCTTTTACTGTTTTATCTAATCCAGTATGTTTAAACTGAAGTGTCTGATGAACTATTTGGCATAATAAACTGGCATATTATTATCTTAAAGAAGTAACAGATTTAATATTCTCATATTGTCTAGGAGTGGGCGGGGCAGTACAGGACATATATTTCTGGGGGGGAATCTAAGATTGGGGAGTGAGTTGGGGTCACCCTGTACTATACCCAAGACTGGTAAGAGCCAAGGTGGGGCTGGCTGGCTGGCTGCAGCTCACACACAGACATAGCTGGGAGTGACTTACATGCTGAATGCTGTTTGTGATCAGTCCAGACTGGAAGCTACAGCAGCAAAGCAATGTAAAGGGCACCCAAGGTAAGAGGGCAGGAGTGAAACTACTCATTATTATAGATTGTACCATGGCTATGTCACAACTTCCTTCAAACTGTATGTGGGCAGAGCTAAACCAGAAGATGGAGCACATTGATGGATGGACACTTGTCTAGGAAAAGTTGTTTTTCGGGGGGTTATGACGAGTGATGATAATGAAGTACTCAAAAGCACAGCTCCTGGGCTGCTGAATACCCAAAGGGCTCCCGATTACTGCCATAACACCTCTCCTCTACAGAGATTATGCTCTTACCATATGCTTCTTCAATAAGAGCACAGTAGGGATTAATGCCAGTGCCACTGCGCTTGGCTTCCTGCTCTCCGAGCCTCAGGATGTTCTCCAGCCCATTCAGTGCCACCTGCACAATCTTTGAATCCATTACTGTAAGGAGGTCACAGAGCGGTTTGATACATCCCAGTTCTACTAAGTATCTGAAAAACACCATACACAAACATGGTCAATCATTTGGATTAAGGTAACCTGTGTAATTTATGAGGCCGTTCTGTCCAGTGTTTAGTGTAGAGGACTGAGAACCAAAATAACTACGTAAGACACTAACTCACTTGGGTAAAGTATCATCTATGTGGGCCTCCACCAGCTCAGCTTTAAAAACGTAGAAACTGAGACTGCATTTGAGCAGGGTTTGTTCATGTACATAAACCAGGAAGAGCAATGTACCAGGGATTAGCTGGCTCGGGGGTTGGAAATGGGCCTTTGAACCATTCTTCTCCAGTTCACCAGTTATGAGTCTGGTGCAGGTTTATTGGAAGTTGTTACATTCGGATTGTGATGGCCTCTGTGAAATGAGCTGGAAGGTGAAGGTGAAAGGAGAGATTTCTGTTACAAGCACCAGTCTCACAATTGGTTCTCTCGTGGGTACTCTCAGCCAAGGCCAAGGATTGAATGGACAATTCATAACTGAATTCACCTCTAGAAGTGGTCTCTGACCACTCTAGAGGAGTGAGATACACTGGAAAGAGACAGCATAGGGAAATTGGGCACTTCAACTGTCTGTTCTCAAGAAAGAGGCTTTCCAGCTCCAGGGTTCTTAGTATAGTACCTTTCACATAAACATTACATCCATTTAAACATTCAGAGCAATTTTCACTGCTACTTACTTGATCTGTTCAGCAGAGCCTCCAGATGTTGCATTTGTTATTGCCCAAGCAGCTTCTTTCCTTGTCCGAAATTCAGCTGTTTGCAAAATATTTATGAGGGCTGGGAAAATGTGGGCATCTATGACGGTCTGCAAAAGGAAATGACACACAAGTTAAGTGTGTCAACTACAAATAGAAATACAACAAAATCATCCATTGGGAGGGAGGAAGGATTAAATGTAACCACGCAGAAATAGAAAAAGAACTTAAGGGTTACTAGGGCACCACATTTTTTGCATGGAATTTTCCAGGAATCCAACACAGCATGACCAATCATTGAGGCAGGAGCCCTTGCTTCATTCCATACACATATTTAGAGACTATTTCCACCTAACCCTACGAACTAAACCTGGAATTCTACTCAACTTTTTTTTTTTAAACAAGCACACCCAAATCCAGTGCTGAGGGATGGAAAAACTTAGCTCTGACTTTTCTGTCTGGAATCCTTCATGTCAGAGTCTTCCCAGTGGGGATGCGCCCCATCTCTACAACAGCTGGAGGCAGACCAGATCTTTGGCTCTGAGCATGGGCTTAGGAGTGTCCCTCAGGAAGAACTCTCTAGAATGATAGCTTTCAACGAAGGAAAATACTAACCACATACATGTTATAAAGTCCTATTCAAGTGAAGCCATTTGCAGTATGGCCTTGACAAGAAATTTAAATATTTTCTCTAGGAACACACACTTCCCTTTCAAAATTACTTAGCACATGAGCAATAATCAGAAAAACTCTGGACATAATGCAGTCATACCAGGGAGCCTGACAAAAGATTCTAGAAAGAAAATTCACAAAGAAAGACTGATATTTTTCATTCTCCATCCTCGCCACATCAGACAGCCTTCATAGTGGATAGCAGAAAGCAGTAAAATCATCCATTGGGACGGAGGAAGGATTAAATTTAACCATGCAGAAACAGAAAAAGAACTTAAGGGTTACTAGGGCACCACATTCCATAACACCCTTCTACCAATCCCTGCATCTGTAAAAGAGAAAATGGGGATGGAAGACCACACAGTGGTCCTGCAGATCTCACTGTAAGATCTCTCTACCCATGATACCATTGCTCTTTTTGTGAAGTGAATAGCAACATTCTTGAAAATGTTTTGCATCAATATTGATGCAAAAACGGTTAGTAACATTATTGTAGTTTTATACATTATAAACTTGCCTTCACTGAATTTTATGATACTTTCAATTATGTTCATTGAAATTATGCTTAAACTATGCCAGCTCATATGCCCATGTTTTTATTTGGTTGCTTCTGTGATGTAAAAGGGTATAAACTAATGAAAGAAATTCTTAGGAATACTTTGTTTTCTGTCATTGAGGGTATGTCTACACTTTGATCCTGTCGGAGACCACGGGATTGTACTCAGGGCATCTCCATGGCTACACTTTATTTTTAGTGTACTAGACCAATCAGAGCTAGTGCGAGTATGTCTCCTTGAGCTGAGAATTACAACAAGTTTGAAGTGTAGACATACCCAGACATATCTTGAGTAGCAGGCTTTGAAAGTATCAAAGATGAAAACTCTCTAGAAAACAAAATCTGTATTTGTGACCTCCAAATCCATTTACACAGACACTGGAATGCAACTTTACAACTTCAGTTTTGCTTCTAACATATATATTATATTAAAAAAAATACATATAAATAACTGTAATTTGTACCTTGCACAGAATATTTGACTGCAAACTATAAAGGTAATTACTACAAATAATAAGGTATACATATAGGAGCAATCTACTTTAAAAAAAAAGAAGAAAAAAAAAAAGGTCTTAAAAACCAGGACATATTTGCCTTCTTTAAAGACTTTCAGTTTGCCAGGCACACCATCTCTATTTCAAGAAAACATCCTAAAATATTTATGTTTTAGAACGAGATCTGCATATGAAAATAAGCCAAAGATTTATTTTTTTTATTTAAGGTACCTCAAAAAGAAGTGGTGCGCCGGATGTATTACCAAAGCCATAAAACATAAGCTAAGGGCCTCTATTGCTTTCTAAACTCTCCATCCCCTTCCCTTCTCTCTGCAAAGAGAAAAACCTTAGTTTTGTTTAAAAACACATCTAACAAATATTCCAAGAAATTCGTATTAAAATTAACTTTTTATAAACACTTAATCATTAAAAGAATGAAGACTTTAAGGGGAAAAACTATAGTTGGGAAATGTTTAATAGACGTTATTACTTAACTCATGATTCCATTTAAAGGTGAAAACTTCTCTTTATTCTCCAAAATATTTAAAATAGAACAAGCAAGTTATTTGTAAATATTCTGTATTTAAATGCAAGCATTTTATATGACAGTTCCCTGATATCATTGCTAAGTGAACACTGTGATACAGCAGTGCCAGGGAGCAGTGGGAGAGTGGTCCTATTGGGTTCTGGCAGGCACAAGTCCGCCCATTGTTAAAGGACCCTTCCCAAGCCTTAGGGGAGGATCCACAAGTTCCAGGAACTCAAATATTTACTTGGGGGGGGGGGGGCAACCAAAAATGTAACAGGGGCAGGTGTGAAGCTCAAAGGGTCAAACAAAGGGTACCTGAAGGGGACACCAAGCAGAGAACCCCAGACAGAGCTCACTGCTCCTCGAAGGTGTCAAGGGAGCCAGCAGACGCCGTCCAGAGGAACTCTGCAAAAGGGGCAGGCATCAGGGATGGGGGTGAACCACGCCAAGTACACGCCCATGCTCATGGCTCCGTGGAGGAGCCACCAACTAATATCCCCATCGGCCTTGGGACTAGGGTAGAATATAGGCTGGCCCACCGGGGTTCCTCACCCTCAACAAGTGGCAATAGGTCCCGCCACTTCGTATCAGAGCGGGACACGAGGGTGAGGAAATGAAGGATGTGAAGCACGAAGGATGTTTCCTCGGCACGGTCCGGAAGCGAACTGGCTACAAATCATGCAGCTGGCTCGCAGTGAATGGGTGGGACAGTCGGGGGGTCTCACGGGGCAGGGGCCCGATGAAAAGGTCCGGAGGGCCTGGAGTGTAGGGTGGGCAGGGAGAACCCTCCCGCAGGACCCGGTCGAGGTAAACCCGAGCAGTGGGCAGTAAGGCTGCCCTCACCACCCTTTGTACTCCGCAGGGTATATTTCAGGAGGAGAGCCCCATGCGCTGAGCGAGCGTCAGGGGATCTACCCAGTCTCCCTGGTCGTAGTCCAAGAGGTCTCCGACTTAGGTGACTTCTGCCAGGACCAACCTCTGGTGTACCGAGTGGGACTCCGCCACCTGCACACAAAGTTGGGGATTGTGTAGCAGGGGCTCTGCGAGGAGCTCCGCCCCCTCGGTAGCTGCCATGGACCTGATCGCTGAAACCAGCTTCCAGGTCTGGAGGAGGTCCTGGTAGAAGACTGGCAGCCCAGAGAGGTCTCGCAGAAGACCTTTCCCATGGAGATAAAGGAGCTGCCGGTCATATTGGAGCCCTCGGAGGCGGTGGAGGAAGGTGTGCGCCAACATGCTCCAAGCCGGACTACCTGCACCATAGAAGAGTCTCTGCAGGGCTGGGAGGCGGAAGACATGGACCTGAGTGCGCAAGCATGTCAGGCCCTGTCCTCCCTCCTCCAGGGGGAGATGGAGAACCCCCACAGAAACCCAGTGCAGTCCTGGCCAAAAGAACTCCAGAACCAGCTTCTGGATATCAGCCAGGAAACCCGGGGCTGGGACCAGGATGTTGAGCCGGTGCCAGAGCATGGACAGGACTAGCTGGTTGAGCAACAGTGCCCTCCCCCGCAGGCATATCTGCCATGGTGCAAATCCTCTGCCACTACTGAGAAACAGGGAGAGACTGAACAAAACAGAAGCTTAGCTTTTCTTGGGCTGGGAAAGAGGATAACAGGAGTTCATATCTCAGCTCTTCTAATTGCTATTTATCTGTACAGACACTTCATTACCCTTATATAAGAAACTGCAGGTCTTGAACCCTGGTCAACCCTTTCTGGCAGCAAGCTCCAACCTGCCACCCAGTGACCTGCAAATTTTCATCAGAATAGGAGATAAACTCTGACAGAGGACCCCAGCCCTGGAATCCAGTTGGCAAAATGTTGGGGTCCTTATTGGTTCACAGCTTCTATATAAACCCAGCACAGGAACACAGTTGTCCATACAACTGGGGTCTCCCTGCTTCAGACTGCTTCCTCTGTGATACTTACTCCTACTATTTGCTGCTGATCTCCTGGTAACCTGACCCTGCCTTCTTCCTGACACCTGACTCCTGGTTTGCTCTCTGGCCTGTCTCGGGCTCTGATCTCCTGGTAACCTGACTCTTTCCCTCACAGGACCCGGCCCCTTTTCCATGGTACTGGTACCGGGCCATGAGGAATGTGTGGCTCACAAAATCCTGGACTCTAAACATAAATGTGGCAGGCTCTTGTACCTTGTTGACTTGGAGGTGTATGGTCCTGAGGAGCATAACCGGGAACCTGCAGAAAATGTACATGCCCCAGTGCTTGTACAAACATCCCATAGGAAGCACCCCAAAAAGCCTGGTCCCACATCGCCATGAGAGTGCCCCTTGGGGAGGGGGTGATGTCAGGGACTGCAGGTCTTGAATCCTGGTCGACAGGACTCTTTGGTGCTAATAAGCTCCAACCTGCCACCCAGTGACCTGCTAACTGTTGTCAGAATAGAAGACCCCAGTCCCGGAATCCAATTGGCAAAATACCGGGGGTCCTGATTGGTTCACAGCTTCTATATAAACTAGGGCTGTCAAGCGGTTAAAAAAATTAATCGCACCGCTAAACAATAATAGAATACCATTTATTTAAATAGTTTTGGATATTTTCTACATTTTAAAATATATTGATTTCAGTTACAACACAGAATACAAAGTGTAGAGTGCTCACTTTATATTTATTTTTGATTACAAATATTTGCACTGTAAAAAACAGTAATAGTATTTTTCAATTCACCTAATACAAGTAGTGTAATGCAATCTCTTTATCATGAAAGTTGAACTTGTAGAATTTTGTACAAAAAAAATAACTGCATTCAAAAATAAAACAATGTAAAACTTTAGAGCCTACAAGTCCACTCAGTCCTACTTCTTGTTCAATCAATCACTCAAACAAACAACTTTGTTTACATTTGCGGGAGATAATGCTGCCCACTTATTTACAATATCACTTGAAAGTGAGAACAGGGGTTTGCATGGCATTGTTGTAGCCGGCATTGCAAGATATTTATGTGCCAGATGCACTAAAGATTCATATGTCCCCTTCATGCTTCAACCACCATTCCAGAGGACATGCGTCCATGCTGATCACGGATTCTGCTCGATAACCATCCAAAGCAGTGCGGAATGACATATGTTCATTTTCATCATCCGAGTCAGATGCCACCAGCAGGAAGTTGATTTTCTTTTTTGGTGGTTCGGGTTCTGTAGTTTCCACATCGGGCTGTTGCTCTTTTAAGACTTCTGAAAGCATGCTCTACACCTCATCCCTCTCAGATTTTGGAAGGCACTTCAAATTCTTAAACCTTGAGTCGAGTGACGTAGCTATCTTTAGACATCTCACATTGGTACCTTCTTTGCGTTTTGTCAAATCTGCAGTGAAAGTGTTCTTAAAACGAACAACATGTGCTGGGTCATCATCCAAGACTGCTAGAACATGAAATATATGGCAGAATGCGGGTAAAACAGAATAGGAGACATATAATTCTCCCCCCAAGGAGTTCAGACACAAATTTAATTAATGCATTATTTTTTTAATGCGCATCATCAGCATGGAAGCATGTCCTCTGGAACCGTGGCCAAGGCATTAAGGGGCATACGAATGTTTAGCATATCTGGCACATAAATACCTTGCAATGCTGGCTACAAAAGTGTCATGCGAATGCCTGTTCTCACTTTCAGGTGACACTGTAAATAAGAAGCGGGCAGCATTATCTCCCGTAAACGTAAACAAACTTGTTTGTCTGAGCGATTGGCCGAACAAGAAGTAGGACTGAGTGGACTTGTAGGCTCTAAAGTTTTACGTTGTTTTGTTTTTGAGTGCAGTTATGCAACAAAAAAATCTACATTTGCAAGCTGCACTTTCACGATAAAGAGATTGCACTACAGTACTTGTATGAGGTGAATTGAAGAATACCATTTCTTTTGTTTGCCATTTTTACAGTGCAAATATTTGTAATAAAAAAATAAAGTGAGCACTGTCTACTCTGCATTTTGTGTTGTAATTGAAGTCAATATATTTGAAAATGTAGAAAAACATCCAAAATATTTAATAAATTTCAATTGGTATTCTATTGTTTATCAATGAAATTAAAATTGTGATTAATCGCGATTAAATTTTTTTGAGTTAATCGCGTGAGTTAACTGTGATTAATCGACAGCCCTAATATAAACCCAGAAGAGAAACACAAAGTTGTCTGCACAACTAGGTTCTCCCTGCTTCGGACTGCTTCCCTTGCAATACCTGCTCCTACTGACTGCTGCTGATCTACTGGTAACCTGACTTTGCCTGCCTCCTGATCTTGGTTTGCCCTCTGGCCTGTCTCAGACTTTGACCTCCTGATATAGGATCCAGCCTGACTCCTGCTCCAACCACTAGGTCAGACCGCCCACATCCTAGTCTTGACACCTTATTATTCACTAAGCCTATGAACCCCAATCCATTTTAAAAAGTAAATTACTAAAAAATGTATGCAAGATCACTACAGGCGGCCAGGAATAGAACCCAGGCCTGTAAACATGACAAATGCCATGACTGCACTGTACTGCCTTTCAGACTGAACGAACAAGTTTTAGTTACCACATTTCAAACCACATTAAACCACACTCCTGTCCAGGATTCCTGATCATCAGTATTCTACCACTGACTAGAAAAAGTTGTGTAACCCACTGAGGAAGTATATATCAAATGCTCCATTGGCTGTCTACAAGAGAGTTACCAATACAAGCTACTCATGTAGTTCAAGTAGTAAAAGTCTATGCTAGGGAATGGAAAGTGAAGGGATTCAAACCCTGGTACTTGCCTATGTGGGGCATGTTATGGTTGCATGTGATTCACACAATGAGAAGACCTCACACAGGTTTTGTACTTAACTGTGACTAGTGATGACCCATGGCTTTGCTGCTCACATCTGTGATTTCATGGTAAGTATGAGTGATGGTTGGCAAGTGTGTGTGTGTTGCGCTGGGAGATGTGTTGAGTTGTGTCTGGTGCTGGCAGCGGGGTTGTGCTGAGAAATTTATATTGAATTGCGCAGGTGGTGAATAAGGGGTGTGGCTGCCCTGGGAGGCTAAAGTGTGTTTGGGATTATTATATCTGCTTGCTGTGTGGGTGGTTGTGCTGATTTGTTTCGGGGGGGGGGGCGGAGGGGGGGGAGAGGAGAGGGAGGTGTTGCAATGGGAGATGTGTTGATTTGTGTGGGTGGCCATTACAGGTGTGGCAGTTGGGTTAAGTAATCCATCATCTGTGCAGTCTTCCTCATACAACCAATGAAACTGCTGCATGCAAATTAGCTACAGAGTAAGAGCAGTGATTGGTTGAGTTATCTCTGATAATCAGACTCTTGGCATGGCACAGATATAACATGCCTTACTGTAACTGTACACTGCAAAAGTATAATTTGTGAAGTCAAAATGGCTAAGAACTTAAAATTGGGATGGTAATAGAGCACAAAACCCAGTGATGATTCAACCTGGTGATATTCTGAACAGAAAGAGCCCTCAAACATTCTTGTAGCTGTTTCCATCCTTCACATTGACTCTATAGACATAACAGTCGTCAGTGTGACAGAGTGACATTCCTGGAATCTTATTATATTGATTATCTGTAAACTATGGTGCAAGAATCCCCAAAATACATGCTTTTCACATTTCAGTCATTTGTTACACATTTTACTTGTGTAACCCACGGGTCAAATTGTATGTTGTGTTGCTCCCGCTGTGGCCCCCCCCATGCCCAATTCAGAAAATGAGTCTGTTATTACTCTTGGATTGATAGCCTTGTTCTTTAGCACAACTTAAAAAATCATGCTTTTAAATTCTGGTGGTCCTTGGTTCAATTCCCAAGGTCGAACAAGATGGCATTTGACACACTTACACGTGTCACATGCTGAGGGTTGACAGGCATGCTTTCATGGTGGCAGGGATGGAGTACCTAGAGGAAGGTGGAACGGAGTACATAGACCTGCTGGGGGAATGCAGGTACTCTGCTGCTGCAGCCGCACCAAGCTGTATCCAGTTTCCAGAAGTCCAATGAGAAGCTATGGTGTGTTTCAGGATGTGTGTGATGACAGATTGACAGGTTATGTCATCACTGATAAATATGTAGGGTTGCGCTTGGTATACTTACTTTCCGTAATTTTTAAATGGGAATAAAAGTTTATAGAAACATTTATTGAGGCATGTTATAGCCTCTCATACCCTTCAGAAGGGTCGACAGTCAGGATTGGCTTCAGCAGCGCAGTTTCTCCTTCTGATTCCCAGGCAGGTGCAGCTCCCCTTCTCCCTGACTCTGGGGAGCTATCCACTGAGGTACACCTAAAGCTGCATAAAAATTAAGAAATTAACAAACACAAACTATGCTTAATGACAGATAAGGTTACATCTGGACACACCCCATCCACTGAAAACTTTAAAAGCATGGAAATAAAAAGGGGAAAAATTGTTGCATTCCTTTCCATCTTCATCTTGCCTACAATATTGTTGATAACACATCAGAACACTCCAAAAGGCATTCACTTCCCATCTCCAACATAAGACTTAACTGTGACCTCATATGCTGTTATATCAATTATACATATAGGTGCATGTGACTGTCACATTTCATGCATTTTGGAAGTTATTTACCTTAACACTGATGAAGTCAATGCTAAGGTTTTTTGATAGAGTGTTAGTTTGATAAAGTTGGTATAGGTATTGATTTTTGGTATCTTTTTGAACTGGGAAGTGAAAGCTTTTGGAGTGTGTTACTGACAGTGTTGTAGGCAACATGAAAGTGGACATGAATGCAGGAGTCTTTCCTCTTAACTTCATATTTCCATGCTTTAAAGAATTTGGATGGATGGGGTGTGTTCTGATGTCATCTTAACTGTCACTAAATATAGTTTTTGTTTGTTAATTAATATGGTTGAGGTAAAGCTGCTGGATGTTGGGTTTACTGAAACATTTAATTCTCTACTCAGTGTGCAACAGCAGAGAAGATTGCTAAAATATCCTGTTTTGCATTAAGACAGGGATTACTTCTAGAGTGCTAGCAGAACTTTAATTAAGAGGTGCCTAAATGTTTCTAAGGCCTTGTTCATACTTAAGATATTAGCCACCTGTTAAATCACACATAAGTTTGTACCAGTGCAGTTTAACCTGGTACACTGGTAATAAAGATCTCCAGCACAACAAAGGTGCATTCAGTTACTCGACTTTGTGAAAAATTCTCTTTTTAGCCTAAAAATTTCTAGGCCTGGTTTTTGCCCAAGGATGAATTTTTTGCAAAGTTTGCCCAAGAGTCCCATTAAGAACAAAGAAAATGAATAGGAACATTTTTACAATCTTTTCTTTAAAAATCAGGTCAGCAGTGTTTGCCTGAAACCCCCATCTCTATAAGCAGGTATTCTTGCTGGGAAAGACTTATGTGAGTTTTGTTAATGGTACAGTTAGCTCATTATCACATCTGGATATAAAGTGAGGTTGGAGTAGTTCGATGTTGGACCCATGGTGTAGGCTGAGCAGCCCTGTGGAAGGAAGCATTTGAGCAAGTAAACTTAGGGGGTGACGAGGAGGAGGTTTGTAATGGATTTTGCGTTTCACTGAGTTCCTTTTGTGAATAAAACCAAATCCCAAGAAGGGAATAATTTTAACTCACCACAAGTTGTGAGGGCTGTTTAAATCAAGCTGGAAAAGGGACAATTCTGTCTTATCGCTGAATTTAGATTTTAGGACAGCCTTCACAATGGGGTGTTTCCTGTCTCCATGACAACCACAGGCAGATCAGATCTTTGGTTGGAGCCTGGCCTATGGCTGCCCTTCAGGAAGGTCTCTCCAGAACGACAGCCTCCAAAGCTAAAAAATGTTTACTATAATAAAACTCAACTGAAACCATTTGCAGCAAAGCATTGACATGAAATTTAGGGATTTGGTAAAGAAACACACATCCTTTTCAAATATAACAAGTAAGCAATAGCCAAAACCAACAAACCAAATTAATCAACCAAAAAACCCTTCACACTCTGGACATAATGCAATCCTCCGAGGAAGGTTCAGACTGACAGAAGGTCTTATTCACAGGTAAGACAGAATTTTTGCTTTCGCAGTCCCCTCTACATAAGACAGTATTCACAGTGGGATGTGAAAAGTAGAAAAAGTCATCTCTGTGGAAGGAGGGAGGATTCAATTTACACCTGTAGAATTGAAAAGGAACTTAAGGGTTATGGGGGCACCCTGTGCCCTAACACCCTTCTACCAAACACTGCATCACCAAGGGTGAGGATGTTGATGCTATAGCATCAGAGGAAGTATGGATATGGAAGACCCTGAAGTAGTCTTACAGACCTCCTCATAAAATGTGTGTGATCACTCTACAACACCCCCCGACCCCAATTGCTGCTTTTTGCAGAGTGCATAGTAATGAGACGATCTATACCTGAGACTTTTAATGCCTCTGCTATATACACCTTTATTCCTCTGCAGGCTCTGTTCACATCTAACATATGCATTTCTACTTCCTTAGGATGTTTGAATTCAGGCAGAAGGGCAGCACTACCACTTCCAATTATATGAGGAAGATTGTGGTGCCTTGGAAATAGAGGCGTAGCTAGTTCAAAGAACTACCATGTTTGATAGAAGGTATAACTGAGAACACTGGTCTACAATTTTTGAGAAGTCGTCTGCTTCAGAGATAAAATGTGATATTTATTATGTATTTTGATGTGCTGAATTCAAATATGACAATTAAAACAACTGATTGGCTACTGTTTCTAAGATATTTAAGTTTTTACATTTTATGTCTATGTATATTGTGTAGATAGTAGAGTTTTAATCATAAATTGTAAACCTAGGTCTTTTCATGTGTTTATGGTTGCTTTACATGATAATATTTCACCTGTCCTGTTTATGTAACACTTTAAAAATCAGCAAAAGGGTTATATAAATAAAATTTATTATGAAACAAAAGGCAAAAAACTATTATGTACATAGTTTAGTCCTATTCAGTGTCTACTCGGCGCTTCTTGGCTTGTCTCTTGTATTCATTAAATGGAGCATCTCTTGTCACTGTCCAGCAATAGTCTGCAAGCATTGATGGGCTCCATTTGCCCTGATAGCGTTTCTCCATTGTTGCAATGTCCTGGTGAAATCGCTCGCCGTGCTCGTCGCTCACTGCTCCGCAGTTCGGTGGAAAAAAATCTAGATGAGAGTGCAAAAAATGTATCTTTAGTGACATGTTGCAACCAAGGCTTTTGTATGCCTTGAGGAGGTTTTCCACCAACAACCTGTAGTTGTGTGCCTTGTTGTTTCCGAGAAAATTTATTGCCACTAACTGGAAGGCTTTCCATGCCGTCTTTTCCTTGCCACGCAGTGCATGGTCAAATGCATCATCTCGAAGAAGTTCACGAATCTGAGGACCAACAAAGACACCTTCCTTTATCTTAGCTTCACTTAACCTTGGAAATTTTCCACGGAGGTACTTGAAAGCTGCTTGTGTTTTGTCAATGGCCTTGACAAAGTTCTTCATCAGACCCAGCTTGATGTGTAAGGGTGGTAACAAAATCTTCCTTGATTCAACAAGTGGTGGATGCTGAACACTTTTCCTCCCAGGCTCCAATGACTGTCGGAGTGGCCAATCTTTCTTGATGTAGTGGGAATCTCTTGCACGACTATCCCATTCGCAGAGAAAACAGCAGTACTTTGTGTATCCAGCCTGCAGACCAAGCAAGAGAGCAACAACCTTCAAATCGCCACAAAGCTGCCACTGATGTTGGTCATAGTTTATGCACCTCAAAAGTTGTTTCATGTTGTCATAGGTTTCCTTCATATGGACTGCATGACCAACTGGAATTGATGGCAAAACATTG
The DNA here is from genome assembly GCA_003942145.1 of Platysternon megacephalum. NCBI lineage: Eukaryota > Metazoa > Chordata > Testudines > Platysternidae > Platysternon > Platysternon megacephalum. Next base: position 309,773 of record QXTE01000228.1, read on the forward strand.
CCATTATGCAGTAAAACAGCTTTAAGACTCGTCTTCGATGAATCAATGAACAGTCTCCACTCATCTGGATCGTGAACGATGTTGAGGGCTGCCATCACACCATCGATGTTGTTGCAGGCTACAAGATCACCTTCCATGAAGAAGAATGGGACAAGATCCTTTTGACGGTCACGGAACATGGAAACCCTAACATCACCTGCCAGGAGATTCCACTGCTGTAGTCTGGAGCCCAACAGCTCTGCCTTACTCTTGGGTAGTTCCAAATCCCTGACAAGGTCATTCAGTTCACCTTGTGTTATGAGGTGTGGTTCAGAGGAGGAGGATGGGAGAAAATGTGGGTCCTGTGACATTGATGGTTCAGGACCAGAAGTTTCATCCTCTTCCTCTTCCTCGTCTGACTCAAGTGAGAATGATTCTGGTGCATCAGGAACCGGCAGTCCTTCTCCGTGGGGTACTGGGCGTATAGCTGATGGAATGTTTGGATAATGCACAGTCCACTTTTTCTTCTTTGACACACCTTTCCCAACTGGAGGCACCATGCAGAAGTAACAATTGCTGGTATGATCTGTTGGCTCTCTCCAAATCATTGGCACTGCAAAAGGCATAGATTTCCTTTTCCTGTTCAACCACTGGCGAAGATTTGTTGCACAAGTGTTGCAGCATATGTGTGGGGCCCACCTCTTGTCCTGATCTCCAATTTTGCAGCCAAAATAAAGGTGATAGGCTTTCTTAACCATAGTGGTTATACTGCGCTTTTGTGATGCAAAAGTCACTTCACCACAAACATAGCAGAAGTTATCTGCACTGTTCACACAAGTACGAGGCATCTCTGCTCACTTTGGCTAAACAGAAATGTGTCCCTTTGCAAAATCAAACACTGACAAATAAGAGAGCACGACACTGTATGTTTTCTAGAGCTGATATAGGGCAATTTGTTCAGCAGAGTGATGTAAGCTTCGTTATGATTGCATTATCCATGACTTCTAGGAATAACATGATGCAATTCATATCCTGTATGACGCAATACCAGCTTCAGATTGCATCATTCATTGTTTTGCCTAAAAAGCAAGTACTGTCGAAACCCAGTCATAGATTTATTCATAGATCCGGTCAAAGATGTATTTTAGTCATTTCTGGTTTAAATTGAGATCCCTTCCCTTTATAACTCACTTATCCTCCGCCATTCCCAAGTCAAGGGTCGTATATACTGACCCAATAGCATATCTTGAAAACTAGAGCCAATCAACAATTTTACGCATCATTTTCGTTCTCAGTGACCCAGAATTAGTAAAGTTTGACTACATTTATTTCAGAAGCATTTTTGCTGTAGAGCAGTGAAATTCACTGAGAGCATGCCAAAACTGTCTGGGACAAAGAATAATAAAGAATCCTTATTGAGGTTGCAGGAACAAACCATCCTGATGTGTAAAAAGAATAGTAAATATAGCAGGCGACCAGCTTGGCTTAACAGTGAAACCTTTGCTGATCTTAAACACAAAAAACAAGCATACAAGAAGTGGAAGATTGGACAAATGACCAGGGAGGAGTATAAAAATATTGCTCAGGCTTGCAGGAGTGAAATCAGGAAGGCCAAATCACACAGGGAGTTGCAGCTAGCAAGGGATGTTAAGAGTAACAAGAAGGGTTTCTACAAGTATGTTAGCAACAAGAAGGTCAAGGAAAGTGTGGGCACCTTACTAAATGGGGGAGGCAACCTAGTGACCGAGGATGTGGAAAAAGCTAATTTACTCAATGCTTTTTTGCCTGTCTTCACGAACAAGGTCAGCTCCCAGACTACTGCACTGGGCAGCACAATATGGGGAGGAGGTGACCAGCTCTCTGTGGAGAAAGAAGTGGTTGAGGACTATTTAGAAAAGCTGGACGAGCACAACTCCATAGGGCCAGATGCACTGCATCCGAGAGTGCTAAAAGAGTTGGCGGATGTGATTGCAGAGCCATTGGCCATTATCTTTGAAAACTCATAGCAATCGGGGGAGGTACCGGATGGCTGGAAAAAAGCTAATGTAGTGCCCATCTTTAAAAAAGGGAAGGAGGAGGATCTGGGGAACTACAGGCCAGTCAGCCTCTCCTCAATCCCTGGAAATATCATGGAGCAGGTCCTCAAGGAATCAATTTTGCAGCACGTAGAGAAGAGGAAAGTGATCAGGAATAGTCAGCATGGATTCACCAAGGTCAAGTCATGCCTGACTAACCTAATTGCATTCTATGATGAGATAACTGGCTCTGTGGATGAGGGGAAAGCAGTGGACGTCTTATTCCTTGACTTTAGCAAAGCTTTTGATACGGTCTCCCATAGTATTCTTGCCGGCAAGTTAAAGAAGTATGGGCTGGATGAATGCACTATAAGGTGGATAGAAAGCTGGCTAGATCGTCGGGCTCAACGGGTCAATGCTCCACGTCTAGTTGGCAGCGGGTATCAAGCAGAGTGCCCCAAGGTTTGGTCCTGGGGCCGGTTTTGTTCAACATCTTCATTAATGATCTGGAGGATGGCGTGGATTGTACCCTCAGCAAGTTTGCAGATGACACTAAACTGGGAGGAGTGGTAGATACACTGGAAGGAAGGGATAGGATACAGAGGGACCTAGACAAATTAGAGGATTGGGTCATAAGAAATCTGATGAGGTTCAACAAGGACAAGTGCAGAGTCCTGCACTTAGGACAGATGAATCCCATTCACTGTTACAGACTAGGGACCGAGTGGCTAGGCAGCAGTTCTGCAGAAAAGGACCTAGGGGTTACGGTGGACGAGAAGCTGGATATGAGTCAACAGTGTGCCCTTGTTGCCAAGAAGGCTAACGGCATTTTGGGCTGTATAAGTAGGAGCATTGCCAGCAGATCGAGGGACGTGATCATTCCCCTCTATTCGGCATTGGTGAGGCCTCATCTGGAGTACTGTGTCCAGTTTTGGGCCCCACGCTACAAGAGGTTTTTAAGGTCAGGCTTGACAAAGCCCTGGCTGGGATGATTTAGTTGGGGATTGGTCCTGCTTTGAGCAGGGGGTTGGACTAGATCACCTCCTGAGGTCCCTTCCAACTCTGATATTCTATGATTCTATGTCGACTGGGCATGATGCTTTCAGTGAGAAGAGGAAGAGATCTGCCAACTGTGAAGCTGAAAGGTGGATGTTAGGATATGTAGATCAAGAATCTGCATATTGCCAGAGGACCAATATGTGTGACGAACCTCAGGATTCTGTTATATGACAGTTATGAGAGATTCTCACGGGTTTCTTATAGTGCAGTATGTCTGCAGTCACTAACTTGTCTTTTCCATGCTCAAACCATCATGTAAAAACACTAGAATGTCCTTTGTCCTGATATGGATTCCCTGTAACATCTAAACTCAAGTGATACATAGACATTATTTGTGAATTTCCTCAGAGATGCTAGGAAGGTGTTTATCATCTTCTTAAAGTAAGTGACTAGTTCCTTACTCTCAACTTCCCTGATAATGGGTTGGACAACACTGGATATTGGTTTAGAATATGTCCCTTGTGGTTATGTGCTGAGAGTTTGAGAGGAGGTTCCAGTTAAAGATAGGGGATCACAGCCTCTGCTTTTGCATGTCTTCCTCACATCTCATATCCACACCTCTTCTGGTTTTCCAATTGGACCTGAATGCAAATATCAATAGGTTTCCAGCCTGGTCTGGGAGGCACCTAAAGGCTAGATGATCTAGAGTGCATTCCCTTGTGTCTTGCTGAGCCAGCTGAACCTGTCTTTACTTCTTGATGTAGAACCCTGGGTAATCGACTGTGACATGAATAAGACAGTGCTGAAGGTTTTTGACTTTCTTAACAGCGATATACACACCACTATTCTGAAGAATCATCTGCTGGAAATGGAGACGTGAAGTTGATGGTCCATATCATGAGACAGATTATACTCAACCTGGAGTACATGCCTAACCTGGGCTGTAATTGGCCTTTCCACTTATTCACTCAAAGCCATGTCTCTGAAGTTTTTTTGCAATGGCTGCTGGACCCAGCATAACATGAGAAGGTTGTCCAGACAAGGGTAGATATGTATCCATTTCACTTGAAGGGAGGGACAAAACGGCAATTTGTGAATATCCATGTAGAAGTTGAGTACCTCCTTTCTGGACATTTTGGAAAATGCTTCTTGTAACAGAAGTTAAGTTATCTATGGTGACTCTCCCTGATTAGATGTTAGTAGATCGCCAGGAGGTGTATTTTCGTATTCTTATTGCTGTAAAAATGGATTTAAGTATTTCCACCTAGAATACTGATCTCCTAAAGGACATGTTGAGACCCAAGATCTAAAGTTGGTTGCATGCCAGTTTCTCTTTGCATCACAAAAAATCTTGTGAATTGTCCAAAATATCTGTCTCTGTATGGAACTGGTTCTGTTGTTTCAATGTCTAGGAGATGGACTATTGCACTCTCCATCCTGTGATGGTATGAATGGTTTTGTTGATGTGCTGGTTTACTTTAAGTTACTTTGGGGAAAAGGTAAGCTTGTTCCTCAGACAATGAGCTAGTTCTACTGAATAGTCTTCGCTAGTTATCTCAACTACCTGAAGTGGTTTACTTTCAGGTGAGGGCCCACCCTGAAGTGCCCCTCATGGGGGGGGGAAGAGGAGAGGAAATCTGCTCAGACTTGGGAAACCCCAAACAAAAGAAGCTTTTGGGGTTGGATGGTTTTCCAGAGAATCAGACTCTTGCTCTTCCTATTACCAGGAAAGGCAGCAATGGCATCCTCCTACCATGTAATCTCTAGGCTAGAACCTGGAGGAGCAGTGGCTTCAAACACCTGCCGAGATAAGACAGTCTGAAGATTCTCTCTCACTGGAAGGGGAGACAGACTTATTCCCTTGTCTAAAGCCTCAGTATCTGCTTTGTCTCTATGCTCTCCTCATAGAGCTTACCAACAAAAAACTGAGAAAGATATCAGATTTTAGCTTGCAATTCCAGTTTCTTCAGGCGGAGCCATAGGCCCCTAAAATGTGTCTTTGGTAATTTTGAAAGTACAGCAAACTGGAGTCAGGTAAAGCACCAGTCCCGAAAATGTTGCTTGGGAAATCTAGTTTAAAACAGAGTTTATGTAGGGTTTTTTTTGCTGATGCTCACAATGGGTTCCTTATTGACTACAGAACAGCACAATAGGAAACTGCAGGCAAAACTCTCAGGATTCAAACTACTGCATCCATGTTTAGTCTGAGTGATCTTATTCTCCTCTGTAGGTTTGGTGGGAATACTCCTTCAGCTGATCTGACTACGGAAGCCATAGCAGGCTTCTGGCCTGGTCTCAGAGGAGTGAGCTTCCATGCAGCCTGCTCAACTGTCTCAGCATGGACCTCATCCACATACCACCTATGATCTGGTTTCACCACCACCTGCTGTCTGCCATTTCTGATGGGGGAGAAGCTGAAAGTGCTGTCCTGCAAACTGTCCTCAGAAAGAAAGGTGTTTCCACCCCCACCCCTACTTTCTTTTGAGGGCAACTACACCTGAATTTCCCCTTAGTGGTTCAGCAAGGGCACCCACTCTCAGGGTCCCCTGGCTGCCACCTCTCATGGGTTGAGACCCACATCTCTCCCCCTTCTGATTAGAGTATTCCCTGCCTTCTCGTTGTTATTCCCAGCAAAAGATAGTCTGCCTAAACAGGCCTGTTTGTTTCTCCCCTCAGAGATGGTACACAGTGTAATTGCCAACAGTTATAAATTACCACCCAGCACTTCCTATGCAAGCCTATTTTATTCTTAAGGTAAAAACCATTACCGAGAAAACATATTAAAATAATGAAAACCTATACGCATATTAATAAACTTACCAGAGATCACCCCAATTGCCTCCAACATATGCTCTTCCAGGTGAGTCTTTCAAACACAAAAGGGGGTTGCTTTTGTGGTCAACAAGTCCATAGAATCATAGAATATCAGGGTTGGAAGAGACCTCAGCAGGTCATCTAGTCCAACCCCCTGCTCAAAGCAGGACCAACACCAACTAAATCATCCCAGCCAGGGCTTTGTCAAGCCGGGCCTTAAAAACCTCTAAGGATGGAGAGTCCAGAATAGACTCAGCTCAGAACTAGCATACCCATGAAAAGTTTAGTCCACCTTTATACAGTTCAGGGATCTCTGATCTGGAGTTTCCAGGAGCAGGTAATCAGTATATAATGGGTTCTTCTCCTCAGGGGATAGCTTCAAAAGGCCTCCTAGGAAACCCACTTCACACATATTGTCCCAAACAGTCCTCTGACCTTCCTAACATTTACATTAGTCATGTCCCTAGAAAAGTTGCATACAATCCTACAATAACACAAACAATTGTATTTTTAATACAATGAACCCCAGAGGTATTAAACCTAACTGAATAAAGTGTAATTTAATTCAATAAAGTTTATTCAGGATACTGCAGGAATATGCCATCTGTCACAGGCAGTTTTGAGACAAAAACCTCAAAGCCAATGAGGAAACTTGAGATATGTAAAGTATTTTTTAAATCCCGTGAAAGCTCTGCCACAAAGTGAGACCTGCAGTCTGTTACAAGTGCAGATTGGAGGCAGACAATTCTGGAGAGTTCTTCCTGAGGGACAACCCTAACCCCAGGCTCAAAGCCACCAAAATCACCAGCGTAAACACAACTATGCTGACAGAAGAGTGCATCTGTCACCATAGCTGATGTTGTTTGAGAAGTTGGTATTATTGTGCCAGCAGGACTTATCCTCCTATTGGTATATGCTGCGATTACATTGGGGGGGTCTATACCAGCATAGCTATGCTTTGCCAGCACAGCCTCTGTAGTGTAGACATGGCCTTTAAATGAAATTTGTTCCTACACTGTAGCACTGAAGACAGCATGGTAAAAGACAGTTACCTTTTCCGTAACTGGTGTTCCTCGCGATGTGTTGCTCATGTCTATTTCACAATAGGTGTGCGTGCTCGCCATGTGCACTGGTGCCAGAAGTTTTCCCCCTAGCAGTACCCGTAGGGGAGCGCCCCTAGCAACCTCTAGAGTGGCACCTCCATGGCGTGGTATAAGGGGCGCAGCGTGCTCCTCCCACCCTCAGTTCCTTCTTGCCAGACAACTCCGACAGAGGGGAAGGAAGGCGGGATGTGGAATAGACATGAGCAACACATCTCGAAGATCACGTTACGGAAAAGGTAACCGTCTTTTCTTCTTCGAGTGATTACTCGTGTAATCCACAATAGGTGATTCCAAGCTATATCTGTTGGAGGTGGGTAGGAGTTCACAAATTCTCGGGATGGAGCACAGCCCTGCCGAACCCGGCGTCTTCCCTGGTCTGGGAGACGATCGCATAATGCAAGGTGAACGTGTGAACCGAAGACCATGTGGCAGCCCTGCAAATGACCTGAATGGGGACATGAGCTAAAAAGGCAGCAGACGAGGCTTGCGCTCTAGTCGAGTGTGCCCTCACAATCGACGGCAGAGGGATTCCCGCCAGGTCATAACAGGTACGGATACACGAGGTGATCCAGTTGGAGAGCCGCTGAGTGGAGATCAGCCGACCCATCATGTGTTCGACCGAGGAAATGAACAGCTGTGAAGACTTCCTGAATGGCTTAGTCCGTTCCAGGTAAAAGGCCAGAGCCTGTCTCACATCGAGCGTATGGAGGCGGCACTCCTCACTGGACACATGGGGCTTGGGGCAGAGGACCGGCAGGAAAATGTCCTGACCCATGTGGTAGGCAGAGACCACCTTCGGGAGGAATGAAGGACGTGGACAGAACTGGACCGTATCCTTATGGAACACCGTGTACGGGGGCTCGGAGGTCAGGGCCCTGAGTTCCAAGACCTGTCTAGCTGATGTGATCGCCACAAGGAAGGCTACCTTCCATGACAGGTGTGACCAGGAGCATGTAGCTAATGGCTCAAAGGGGGGACCCGTCAACCAGGCCAGCACCAAGTTCAGGTCCCATTGGGGGCCTAACTTATGGGAAGAGATGATTCAATCCCTTAAGGAATCGGCCAGTCATAGCGTGGGAGAATACCGTGTGCCCCTGCACCAGCGTGTGGAAGGCTGATATGGCTGCCAAATGCACCTTGACGGATGAGGGCGCCAGGCCTTGGGCTCTAAGGTGAAGGAGCTGGATCGGGGCAGCCACGGGGGAAGACGCCCTGCTCAGCCACCCATTGGGAAAACCAAGACCACTTTGCCAAGTAGGCTCGACACATGGAGGGTCGCCTGCTTTCCAAGAGGACGTGCTGAACCCCTTCTGAGCATGTCCTTTCCTCCCGGCCTAACCATTGAGCAGCCACGCCATGAGGTGGAGTGCCGCTAGGTTGGGGTGTAGGAGGCGGCCCTTGTCCTGGAAGAGCAGATCCAGGCGGGATGGCAACGGCCACGGCAGGGTGACTGCCAGGCTTGAGAGGGTCCTGTACCAATGTTGCCTGGGCCATGCCAGGGCAATCAGGAGGACCCGGGCCCTGTCCATCTTTATCTTTTCCAGGACCTTGCCAATCAGTGGGAAAGGGGGGGAAGGCATAGAGAAACTGGACTGACCAGGATAGGAGGAAGGCATCGGGGATAGCGCCCAGTCCCAGCCCCCCGGAGCAGAACTGGGGACATCGACTGCTCTGCCGAGTTGCAAACAGGTCCACCTGGGGAGTCCCCCACTCTTGGAAAAGTCTGTGCACCACCTCTGGGTGAAGAGACCACTTGTGCTGAGAGGAGAAGTCCCGGCTCAAGCGAGCCGCCCGCGAGTTCCGGGTGCCCAGTAGGTGGTAGGCCTGGAGGCAAATGTCGTGGGTTATACAGAAGTCCCACAGCCTGAGGGCTTCCAGGCAGAAAACAGAGGATCGGGCCCCGCCTTGCCTGTCGATGTAAAACATCGAGGCCGTGTTGTCCGTGAGAACCCTGACCACCCTGCCCTCCAGGTGCGAGCAGAAGGCCATGCACGCCAGCCGGACTGCCCTGAGTTCCTTGATGTTTATGTGGAGGGCCAGGTCCTGAGCAGACCACAGACCTTGGGTCTGAATGTCCCCCACATGAGCTTCCCCACCCCTGATGCATTGGACCTGACACCAGTTCCATCGATGGGAGCCTGCATGTGAATGGGACCCCTCGGAGCATGTTTCCCGGGGAGGACCACCATTGTAGGGAGATGATCACCGGTTTGGGCACAGTGAGGACCTTGTCCATTATGTCTCTGGCCAGGGAGAACACCGAGGCCAACCAGAGCTGGAGGGGCCTCATCCTGAGTCTGGCGTGGCAAACCACATATGTGCACGCCGACATGTGTCCGGTGATAGGGAGGCCCTGACCGACGTGGCGTCCAGAACTACCCCGATAAACTCTATGCGCTGTACTGGGACTAATGTGGACTTGGTGTCATTCACCAACAGGCCCAGAGTGGCACACGTGGACAGGAGTGCCACGTGATACCGCAACTGCGATCGGGAGGTGCCCTTGACCAGCCAGTCATCCAGATAGGGGAAGATCTGGACCCCATGGCGTCTGAGGTAGGCCGCTACCACCAACATACACTTTGTGAATACCCTGGGGGCAGTGGACAGGCTGAACGGGAAGACAGTACATTCGTAGTGTTCCTGCCCAACCGTGAAACGGAGGAAGCGCCTCGAATATATGGATGTGGAAGCACGCGTCCTGCAGATCTAGGGCAGCGAACCAGTCCCCGGGATCCAGGGAGGGGATGATGGAGGCCAGAGAGACCATGCAGAACTTGAGCTTCACCATGAACTGGTTCAGGCCTCGCAGGTCCAGGATGGGCCTGAGCCCCCCTTTGGCCTGTGGGATAAGGAAATAGCAGGAGTAGTACCCCTTGCATTTGAACTCCGCTGGCACCACTTTCACCGCTCCTAGGCTCAGGAGCCGCCCCAGCTCCTGCTCGAGCAGAGCCTCATGAGAGGGGTCCCCCAGGAGAGACGGGGGCGGAGGGTGGTTGGGCGGGGTAGAGGTAAACTGGATGGTGTAGCCCCGGGAGATGGTGCTGAAGACCCATTGGTCCGAGGTCAGCCGTGACCACTCCAGGAGAAAAGCACACAACTGGTTGGAGAAGGGAAGCTTTATTGTGGGTGGATCCCTGATACGAACTGGTAAGTCGCCCCCGGGCATCCCGTCAAAACTGCCGTTTCCCTGCCTGTTTGCCCTTGGAGGACCCAGGCTGGGGGGCGGACCGGGACTGCCTCTGCGGGCATTTCTTATAGTCCCGCAACTTTTTATAAGAGAGCTCGTATTTAGAGTGGGTGGCCTGGGTGGGAGCCTGCTGTGGCTTAAATTTAGGTCTAGCCGAAGCCGGAACAGAGAGGCCAAGAGTCTTAAGCATAGTTGTGGGAGTCTTTCAGGCCATGTGGTTTTATGTCCGTCTGTTCCACAAATGGAGCCTTGCCGTCAAACGGGAGGTCCTGCACCTCACTGGACAGCCCAGAGAGCAGGAGCCATGATGCCCTTCTCATGGACAACGCGGAGGCCATGTCCGCCGCATCCGATGCTGCCTGCAGGGTTGCCCTGGCAGCCGCTGTACCCTCCTCCACCAGAGCTTTGAACTCCTTCCTGTCACGCTCCTGGAGGGAGTCCTCGAATTTGGGCAGAGAGCCCCACAGACTGAACTCATACCGACCCAAGAGAGCTTGACTGTTTGCCACCCGTAACTGAAAACTCGAGGACAAATACATTTTTCTACCAAATGAATCCAGCCTCCTTGAGTCTTTATTTTTTGGAGTAGGGGCTGGTTGGCCCTGCCGCTCCCTGTGGTTGACCGACTCCACCACCAGGGAGTTAGGGGCAGGGTGGGTGTATAGATATTCATGCCCCTTGGTGGGCACAAAGTACTTGCGCTCTGCTCTCTTTGACATGAGGGGCAAGGAGGCCAGGGTTTGCCACAAGGCATTTGAAATTTTTGCTACCCCTTCATGGAGTGGCAGGGCCACCCTGCCCAGTACCGAGGCGGATAGGTTGTTGAAGATGGAGTCCGAGGGCTCCTCCACCTCCTCTGCCTGAAGGTTGAGGTTTGATGCCACCCTTTTCAATAGTTCCTGGTGGGCTTTAGAGTCCTCCTGTGGGACGGAGGGAGGAGGGGCCGTAATTGCCTCATCAGAGGAGGGTGAGGAGGCAAGTGCCGTACTTTGCATGTCCACTGGCACCGGAGGCTCCACCACTCAGTCGCTCTCCGGGCACGGCGCCGAAGATGCATGTCCCACCGCCTCCTTCCTTGGGAGGCTGGGAAAGGGAGGTCGACGGCCATTCCGGAGGCTGCGTCGGGGGTCATGGGGCCCACTGGTACCACTGTGCCGGCCACGGAGCCTGGTGCCACTGCACCTGCTGTGGCACCGGCGGAGCAGGCTGTTTGGCCTGGCTGGCCTGTCCCATCGATTGACGACTACGAAGGGAGGCCTGGCTGGCGTACGACCTGCCGCTGTCCCTGGACCAGGAGCAGCGGCGCCGGGAGCGGTGCCAACCACGAGACCGTGATCCTGACGTGGAGGAACAGTACCGCTGGTAGCAGCTGCTCCGTGATCGGCTCTGGCGGGCAGATCCATGATGGCGAGTCGATGGCGATCGACGCCCAGGACTGCGGGAGTGGTGCCGTGGCGGGGTCCTGGAGTGAGACGACAAACGGGAACGGCGTCGATGTTCATGTCATGACTGGCTACGATAGCCCCTCGGAGATGAGGACCTTCGGCGGCATCTGCCTCAGTCTCGTCGGTGTCCGCTCCTCGAGGCGGAGCGGTGCCTGGAGTCTCTGTCAGTCGGAACCCAACCAGACAACCTGGTGGGGGTTGACATGGACTACGCACGGGACGGTTGCTGAGTGGCGAACGGCGTCGGGAACATTCCCTCAACCGTGAGTGGTACTGAGTCGGGTGGCGACTGCGGAGATCCCAGCAGTGGCTTGCCTCTGGACCGCGGAGCCAGCATTGGCGGTGCCCCTGATACTGGCTGCTTGCAGGGCCTCCGGCGTGGAGGGCATCCGGACATCCAGGGAAACCTGCTCCAAATGGGCCGGGCTACTCCGCTCGACCTGAGTCGGAGGCCTGGAGGCCGATGGGGACCAAGGACTGCCCAACATGGGTCTAGCCTCTCCCGCAGTTTTGCTCCGGTGCCGCAGCAGAGAAGATCTCCTCTTAGCCTTCTTGGCATGCCCCGCAGACGGGGAGCGGTGCCGACTGGTAGATGGCGCCAGGAGGTCGCCGCGCCGACACCACGGTATCCGGTGCCAACTCAGAGTGGCGTGCCGGAGTCAACACCGACCCCATCAGGATGGCCCGGAGCTGAATGTCTCTCTCTCTTTTGGTCTGAGGTTTGACCGACTTGCAAATTTTGCAGCGATCACTGAGATGGGTTTCACCCAAACAGTGTAAACAATCCGCGTGCGGATCACTCACTGGCATTGGTCACCTACAAGTGTTGCATGGGGCATGCCTGGCCTGGGCGCATTAAACTAAACTAAACTAATCAAACTACTTTAACTACAGGTACTACTACACTGAACGAACAAGAGTTCTGGAGGAGAGCTGCAGACAAGCTGGAGCAGAGCAGTTCCGAAGCACCTTCACTGGCGGCAAGAAGGAACTAAGGGTGAGGGGAGCGCACAGTGCCCCTTATACTGCATCATGGAGGCGCCACTCCAGGGGTCGCTAGGGGCACTCCCCTACGAGTACTGCTAGGGGAAAAACTTCCAGCACCAGTGCACGTGGCGAGCACGCACACCTACTGTGGAATACACACGAGCAATCACTTGAAGAAGAATAAAAGTTGAGAGAATCAGGGTGGGGAAGTCCTCAGCTTGAGGACCAGTGCTTTTCAATATCTTGGTAAAAACTGTTTTTGATTTTAGTTGAGCTGGATAGGCTAAAATGAGGTACAATGGTCGTTGGTATGAATTTTGAGGGAATGTAGACAAGAAGAAATTAAGCAAGTATTTGACAGAGTGGATTTCCAGATTAGGTGGTGAAGTAAAGAAATGTTTGTGTGTTTAACCAAAATGTGGCTGTTGGGAGTATCTAACCACACTGGGTGTTGAGGGGATGAGATCACAGGGGATTGGTGGTTTTTGTTTTGTTTGTTTGCTGATCGGGCTTTCCCCCAGATTTTTTGTAGCAATGTTGTTTTCTTGCATTCAATACCATTTTGCTTTCTTCTGGCATAACTTTTCCTCCCGTCTCAAGTGTTTGAATTTGAAAAAAAAAACATTAAAATGCTTTAAGCTAACAAATTCTATAGCAGAGATGGCAGCATTGTTAAAGCCTTCCACAAATATAGGCTGGTCATATATAAACTATAATTGCAATGCCACCTGATGGGCATTCCTCCTAGACTGAAGGACAAAGATCACTAAAGGAACATAGCTGGGTAGGTTACCTGGATCTGTGCTCTGTTTCCAGCTGTAATGTTGGATATTGTCCAACATGCCTCCTTTTTGATAGACTCCTTAGGGCTGCTCAGCAAGTGCAATAAACTCTGCAGAGCTGAGCAATTCAGAATTACCTGGAGAGAGAGACAGAGAGAGACACACACACCTTACACTGTGTCCAGAATAGACAGCCATTTGACACAGGTAATCCCTAAAAGGGAAAGACCATCACCAACATTTATCTAGCATTTTTCACCAGATGTTCCCAGAATGTTTCACAAAATAGTAATTAATCCCCTTGTTAAGTAAGTAAGTGTTGTCCTCATTTTATGGACAGGGAAACTGATGCACAGAGAAATTAAGTGATTCAGTGCAGGGACCATGTGTTCAATACGTATTTATACAGCACCTAGCACAATGTGAGGTCCTGAATGCAAATGTGGCCCTAATGAACATGAAGGAGGTTTTGCTTTTTGTTTTTATTGGTTTTCTTTTTGCACTGAGACTCCTTAAACAGACAGGCTCTGCATTTCTTTGGCTCTCTAGTTCCCTGCCTCACTGTCACAGCCTGTGAGGCCTGGTCCACACTATAACTGACTCCTGGATTCCAGTTGTGAATACCAAGATTTCCCCCGGAATGGATTTCTGTGACCGAGTTATATACGAAAGAAGCTGGTTGTTAAATACAACAAAGTTAACATAACCCTCAGATACGGGCTATAAACAATGCACTGTAACAATTAGAAAGATCACACAACTGTCTCAAGCACTACTTCTGTTAAACTGAAACAGAATGTTTCTGGTTGCTATTAACCCGTCTTCCTACCCGAACTCAGTGTTATGAAACTGAAGAAGATATATCAAAATGATGTATTCTCATACACAATATGTCATCAGTGAACTAATGAACTAATCACTGGGTTAGGAAGACAGTTACCTTTTCGGTAACTGGTGTTCTCCGAGATGTGTTGCTCATGTCTATTCCACAGTAGGTGTGTGTGCTCGCCACGTGCACCGGTGCCAGAAGTTTTTCCCCTAGCAGTACCCGTGGGGGGGAGCGCCCCCCGCGACCCCTGGAGTGGCACCTGCCTGGCGCGGTATAAGGGGAGCTGCACGCTCCCCCCACCCTCAGTTCCTTCTTGCCAGACAACTCCGGCAGAGGGGAAGGAGGGTGGGATGTGGAATAGACATGAGCAACACATCTCGAAGAACACCAGTTACGGAAAAGGTAACTGTCTTTTCTTCGAGTGATTGCTCATGTGCATTCCACAGTAGGTGATTCCAAGCTATATCTGTTGGAGGTGGGTAGGAGTTCACAAGTTCCCGGGACGGAGTACCGCCCTGCCGAACCCGGCGTCATTCCTGGTTTGGGAGACTATCGCATAGTGCGAGGTGAACGTGTGAACCGAAGACCACGTGGCGGCCGTACAAATGTCCTGAATAGGGACGTGGGCCATGAAGGCAGCCGACGAGGCCTGCGCCCGCGTCAAGTATGCCCTCACAATGGGCAGCGGGGGGGACACCCGCCAGCTCATAACAGGAGCAGATGCATGAAGTGATCCAGTTGGAAAGCCGCTGAGTGGAAATCAGCTGGCCCCTCGCGACGAACAGTTGCGAGGACTTTCTGAACGGCTTAGTTCGCTCGAGGTAGAAAGCCAGAGCCCGCCGCACATCGAGCGTGTGGAGACGGCGCTCCTCACTAGTCGCGTGAGGCTTGGGGCAGAGGACTGGTAGAAAAATGTCCTGACTCATGTGGTAGGCGGAGACCACCTCTGGAAGGAACGCAGGGTGTGGGCGGAGCTGGACCTTGTCCTTATGAAAGACCGTATACGGCGGCTCGGAGGTCAGGGCCCTGAGCTCCGAGACCCAACTGGCTGACGTGATAGCAACCAGGAAGGCCACGTTCCACGAGAGGTGAGACCAGGAACACGTGGCTAACGGTTCAAATGGGGGGGCCCCGTAAGACGAGCCAGCACCAGATTCAGGTCCCATTGCGGGACCAGGGGCTTAGAATACGGGTAAAGCCGGTCCAAACCCTTAAGGAACCAGCTGGTCATAGCATGGGAGAACACAGTGTGTCCTTGCACCAGGGGATGGAAGGCCGATATGGCCGCCAGGTGCACCCTGACTGACGAGGGTGCCAGGCCCTGGGCCCTCAAGCGGAGAAGGTAATCAAGGATAAGCTGGATCGGTGTGGCCGGTGGAGACACACCTTGGTCCGTCGCCCACCTAGAAAACCGAGACCACTTCGTCATGTAGAAGCGGCGAGTGGAGGGCCATCTACTTTCGAGGAGGACGCGCTGAACCTGTGCTGAGCATGCCCTTTCCTTGCCACATAGCCACTGAGCAGCCACGTCGTGAGGTGAAGAGCTGCCAGGTTGGGGTGGAGGAGGCGGCCCTGGTCCTGAGAGAGCAGGTCCGGGCGGAGCGGTAACGGCCACGGCGGAGCCACCGCCAGGCCCGAGAGGGTCCCGTGCCAGTGCTGCCTGGGCCACACCGGGGAAATGAGGAGGACCCTGGCTTTGTCCGTCTTTATTTTCTCCAGGACCCTGCTGATCAGCGGGAACGGGGGAAAGGCGTAGAGAAGCTGGCCTGATGAGGACAGGATAAAGGCATCAGAGATAGTGCCCCTCCCTAAGCCCCCCCGGAGCAGAACCGAGGGAGTTCCCCACCTTTGGAAGAGCTGGTGGGCCACTTCCAGGTGTAGAGACCACTCATGCTGAGAGGAGAAGTCCTGGCTCAAGCGATCCGCCCTCACGTTCCGGGCGCCCGGCAGGTGAAAGGCTTTTAGGTGGATGTCGTGGGCTATACAGAAGTCCCACAGACTGAGGGCTTCGTGGCAGAGGGCAGAGGATAGGGCCCCGCCTTGCCTGTTGATATAGAACATCGAGGCCGTGTTGTCCGTGAGAACCCTGACTACCTTGCCCTTCAGGTGCGACCTGAAGGCCATACACGCCAGCTGCACCGCCCTGAGTTCCTTGACGTTTATGTGAAGGGTCAGGTCTTGCGGAGACCACAGGCCCTGGGTCTGAAAATTCCCCACATGGGCCCCCCAGCCCAGGTCCGATGCATCGGACACCAGCTCCAACGACGGGGCCCTGTCCCTGAACGGGACCTCTTGGAGCATGTTGCTTGGTGCGGACCACGACTGCAGGAAGGTGATCACCGAGTTCGGCACGGTGAGGACCTTGTCCATTCTGTCCGTGGCCTGGGAGAACTGCGAGGCCAGCCAGAGCTGGAGGGGCCTCATCCTGAGTGGCGTGGCGGACCACATACGTGCATGCCGACATGTGACCTAGCAGCTGCAGGCAAGCCCTGGCTGTCATCACCGGGAACCTTGCGATCAAGTCGATGAGCCCTGTCAGGGTCTCGAACCTGTCTGGGGGGAGAGAGGCCCTGGCCGACGTTGCGTCCAGGAGCGCCCCGATAAACTCTATGCGTTGGACCGGGACTAACGTGGACTTGGTGTTGTTTACCAACAGGCCCAGGGCGGTGCATGTGGACAGGAGGAGCGCCACATGATCCCTCACCTGCGATCGGGAGGTGCCCTTGACCAGCCAGTCATCCAGATAGAGGAATATCTGGACCCCCCGGCGCCTGAGATAGGCCGCTACCACCGACATGCATTTTGTAAAGACCCCGGGGGCAGTGGACAGGCCAAATGGGAGGACCGTGAATTGGTAGTGATTCTGTCCCACCACAAAACGGAGGAAGCGCCTGTGCCCCTCGAATATGTGGATGTGGAAGTACGCGTCCTGTAGATCGAGGGCAGCGTACCAGTCCCCGGGATCCAGGGAGGGGATGATGGAGGCCAGGGAAACCATGCGGAACTTGAGTTTCACCATGTACTAGTTCAGACCTCGCAGGTCCATGATGGGCCTGAGCCCCCTTTTGGCCTTCGAGATAAGGAAATACCACGAATAATACCACTTGCCCAGGAACTCCTTGGGCACCGCCTCTATCGCTCCTAGTTCCAGGAGCCTCCCAACCTCCTGCTCGAGCAGAGCCTCGTGCGATGGGTCCCTCAAGAGGGGTGGTTAGGCGGATAGGAGGTAAACTGAAAGGTGTAACCTTGGGAGATGGTGTTGAGGACCCAACGGTCCGAGGTGAGCCGTCACCATTCCAGGAGGAAAGCACACAATCGATTGGAAAAAGGGAGCTTTATTGGGGGTGGATTCCTGCTGGGAACTGGCGGGGTACCCCCGAGTGTCCCGTCAAAAACACCTTTTACCCGTCTGCTTGCCCTTAGAGGACCCAGGCTGGGGGGCAGGCCAATACTGCCTTTGTGGGCGTTTTTTTATAGTCCCGCTGCTTCTTCTGGGCGGCCTCGTATTTAGGGAGGGCGGCCTGGGCGGGAGCCTGCTGCAGCTTGAACTTGAGTTTTGCCGGAGCAGGGACATAGAGGCCCACGGTCTGGAGGGTCGTGCGGGAGTCTTTCATGCCGTGCAGCCTTGTGTCTGTCTCCTCCACAAACAGCACCTTCCCGTCGAAAGGGAACTCCTGCATGGATGATTGCGCTTCGCTGGATAGCCCAGAGAGCAGGAGCCATGACACCCGTCTCATGGACAGCACCGAGGCTATGGACCGTGTGGCCGTGTCTGCTGTATCCAAAGCGACCTGCAGGGATGCCCCTGTGGCCACTGCCCCTTCCTCCATGAGCGCTTTAGACCAGGGGTCTCCAAACTATGGCCCGCGGGCTGGATACAGCCTGTGGCTTCGATTTGTCCGGACCCCCAACCACCATCGCATCAGGCGGCGGGACCCCGGCTGGCAGGAGCCCGCGGCGGGAATTCCAGAGCAGCGGTGGGCTGAGCGGCTCAGCCCGCCGCTGCTCTGGGGTTCCCGCTGCAGGCTCCTGCCAGCCGGGGTCCCGCCACCTGATGCCAGCCTGGGTTCCTTCAACCAGGCCAGCAGCAGGCACTGGGTGGGGCCAACGGCGGGACCCCGGCTGGCAAGGGGCCTGCAGCGGAAACCCCAGAGTGGCGGCGGAACTTCATGACATCACTGCCTTCCTGCCAGGGTCGCAGAGCCGATGAGCACACAGTAGTTAGGTTAGTAGTGGCAGAAGGAACTGGATGTGTGATGAGTCATCATTGTTTCCCTCTGTTTTTGTCTTAGCGCGTGTCAGACTAGTGACAAACGTATATTCGTTGTGTTTAAGTTCGTTGCTATTGGGGCGATTATGTCGGGAAAAGGACAGAAGAGAAAGGTTGATTCTGAATGTCGCGTGTTTAAAGAACAATGGAGTGTGGACTATTTCGTTATGGAATCAGGTGTTTAATATGTAACAAAACTATTGCAGTGCTAAAAGAATACAACATTCGTAGACATTATGAAACCAAGCACTTGTCGAACTACTCTCAACTTATGGGAAAGCTACGTTCAGATAAATTAGAATCCATGAAACGTGGCCTATCGTCACAACAGTTTATATTTAAGAAGAAAACCGAGAACGAAGCTGCAACAAGAGCCAGCTTCCGAGTGGCACACCTATTAGCAAAACAAGGAAAACCATTTACTGATGGCGAGCTAGTTAAAATATGTATGATTCAAGCAGCCGAAGAAATATGCCCAGAAAAAGTAGATTTATTTAAGACAACTAGTCTTTCGGCGAACACAGTTGCTCGAAGAATCGAGGACATTGGCAGTAATATAATTTTCCAGCTGAATGAAAAGGCTAAGAAGTTTGAGTTTGAGACGAGTCAACCGATGTTTCCGATACTTCGCAGCTGCTGTTGTTTATTCGCAGGATCGGCAGTAATTTTGAAGTTATGGAAGAACTAGCTTCTGTGCATAGTATGCACAGAACAACCACAGGTGAAGAGATTGTCAAAGAAGTTGAAAAGTCACTTTCTCAATACAACCTGCAATGGAAACAACTGAAGTGCGTTACAACTGATGGAGGTAGAAACATGTGTGGTTCAAAAAAAGGTTTGGTTGGACAAATCTACAAAGCTTGTGAAAGTGTGGGCTGTCCCAAGCCTATGATTTTTCACTGCATTCTTCATCAGCAAGCATTGTGCGGGAAATATTTGAATTTGTCATGTGTTATGGAACCCGTAGTTTCAACCGTGAATTTCATTCCCTCGCATGGACTTAACCATCGTCAGTTCCAAGCATTTCTGGTGGAAATAGAATCAGAATATCATGATTTGCCCTACTGCACTTCAATTCGATGGCTTAGCTGTGGAAAGGTTGTGTCGCGATTTTTCGAGCTTAAAACTGAAATGGAAATGTTCTTAAATAAAAAAAACTGACCTCTATCTTTACTCACAAACAGTGAATGGCTTTGGAAATTAGCTTTTTTCGTAGACTTGACCAAGCACATGAATGACTTCAATCTTAAACTACAAGGGGAAAACGGGCTTATCTGTGACATGTACACCCAGGTGAAAGAATTCAGGCAAAAACTAGTTCTTTTCGAGTTCCAACTGATGAGGGACTGCTTTGCTCATTTTACATGTTGTGAAAAGTTCAACCAAGAAACAATCACGATTCCCAACTAAGTTTGCACAATAAATCATTTCTGATCTGAAACTACGGTTCCAGGAGCATTTATCTGACCTTGATGTGAATGCAGGAGAAATATGGATCTTCCAAAACCCATTTGATTGTGATCTTGAAAAATTGCCACCTGAACTTTGAATTGAAGTGATTGACCTGCAATCCAATAACTTGTTGAAGGACAAATATAAGGAAGGAAATCTGATAGAGTTCTATAAATGCCTGCCAAGTGATCAATATGCTGATGTATAAAACTTTGTCCATGGATTAATGTCAGTGTTTGGCACTACTTATGTGTGTGAAAAAACATTTTCAATGATGAAATATGTGAAATCCAACTACAGATCGACCTTGTCTGATGAACATTTACAATCAATTTTGATGATAGGGAACACAAACTTTGAACCACAGCTAAATGCAATTTTGTCAGAAAAACATCAGTACCATACTTCTCACTAATCCTAAAATAATATTTCTTTTTTTAACGATTTTGCATATATTTAATTTTTTCACAGTCGCTTCAGTCCGCAAAGCCCCTTCAAAAATCTAATATGGCCCTCGTCTCAAAGTTTGGAGACCCCTGCCTTAGACTCTTTTCTATCGCGCTCCCGGAGGGAGTCCTCGACTTGGGGAGGGATCCCCAGAGATTAAATTCGTAGTGACCCAAGAGAGCCTGATGGTTTGCTACTCTTAGCTGGAAGCTTGACGACAAATAAACTTTTCTCCTGAAAGCATCCAGCCTCCGAGAGTCTTTGTTCTTAGGGGTTGGGGCTGGCTGCCCCTGCCGCTCCCTGTGGCTGCTCCCTGTGGTTGACCAACTCAAGGAGTTGGGCGCCGGGTGGGTATACAAATTCTCGTGCCCCTTAGTGGGTACAAAGTACTTGCGCTCCGCCTTCTTAGAGATGGGAGCCAACAAGGCTGATGTTTGCCACAGGGCATTTGAAATTCTTGCCACCCCTTCATGGAGCGGCAAGGCCACTATTCCCAGTGCAAAGGAGGACAGCACATTGAACAGGGAGTCTGAGGGCTCCTCCATCTCCTCTGCCTGGAGGTGGAGGCTCGCTGCCACCCTTTTTAAGAGCTCTTGGTGGGCCTGGTAGTCCTCCTGCGGGGCGGAGGGGCCGCAATCAGCTCCTCCGGACAGGGTGAGGCCGCCAGTGTGGTGCTTTGGGTGTCGGCCGGCACCGGAGGATCCACCACCTGGTCGGACTCTGGGCACGGCGCCAAGGATATGGGTCCCACCGACTCCTTTCTTGGTGGTCTAGGGATGGAGGCCGACGGTGCTTCCAACGCCCCGGCCACCGAGCGAGTCCCCACCAGGGGCTGCACTGGGGGCCACGGTGCCCACTGGTACCACTGGGCCAGCCACGACGTTTGGTGCCACTGCACTTGCTGAGGCACCGGTGGGGCCGGCTGATCGAGCTGGCTAGCCTGGCCTGTAGACGGGCGACTGTGAGCGGAGGCCAGGCTGGCGTACGACCCGCTGCTGCCTCTGGACCGGGAGTGGCGACGGTGCCGGGATCTACGACCTCGAGGCGGAAGAACGGCACTGACGGTAGTAGCTGCTCGGCGAACAGTCTCGACGGGTGGACCCACGCCGGCAAGGTGTCGGCGATCGACGCTCGGAGCTACGGTGCCTTGGCGGAGACTTGGAGCGGGAGCCCGAGCAGGAAGGGTGTCGGCCATGCCGCGACCGACTGCGGTACCTCCTTTGAAACAAGGACCGTTGGCGATGTCTGCCACGGTCCCATCAGTATTCGCTCCGCGAAGACGAGTGGTGCCGGGAGTCCCGATCGGATGGCACCCATCCAGATAGCCTGGCCGGTGTCGAGGGCGATCCACATGGACTGAGCCCTGAACGGTTGCTGGGTGGTGAGCGGTGTCGGGAACGTTCCCTCGACCAGTACTGGGCCAGCGGCGACTTCGGCGATCCCATCGGCGGCTTGACTGTGGAGCATGGGGCCGACATTGGCGGAGCTCCGGGTACCGGCATGGACATAACGTCCTTAGCCGCCTGGAGGGCTTCGGGAGTAGATGGCATCTGGACATCCGGAGAGGCCTGCTCTGAAGGGGCCGGGCTACCCCGCTCAACGTGAGTCAGAGGCCTAGGGCCCGGTGGGGATCAAGGACTACCCGACATGGGCCTAGCCTCTGTCCCAGACTTCCCTCGGTGCTGTTGCGAAGAGGGAGTCTTTCCGGTGCTCTTGGCGTGCCCCGTGGAAGGGGAGCGGTGCCGACTAGTCGAAGATACTGGAGGGTCTCCACGTACCGACGCCGCAGTGCTGGGTACCAGTTCGGAGTGGCATGCCGGGGTCGGGGCCAGCGCCGACTCTATCAGGATGGCCCAGAGTCTAATGTCCCTTTCGTTTTTAGTCCGGGGCTTGAACGACTTGCAGATCTTGCACCTTTCACTGATATGGGTTTCTCCCAAGCAGCGCAGTCAGTCTGTGTGTGGGTCCCTCATTGGCACAAAACGCCTGCAAGAGCCACACGACTTAAATCCCGGGGCATGGGGCATGCCCCGGGCCAGGCTCACTAACTAAACTTAACTGAAAAGCTAACTGATTACAGGTACTACTGAACTAACAACAGTTCTTCTGGGGTCAAGCTGCAGCAAAGCTGGAGCTGAGTAGTTCCGAAGCACCTGTACTGGTGGCAAGAAGGAACTGAGGGTAGGGGGAGCGCACAGCTCCCCTTATACTGCGCCAGGCAGGTGCCACTCCAGGGGTCGCAGGGGGTGCTCCCCCCCTACGGGTACTGCTAGGGAAAAAACTTCCGGCACCGGTGCACGTGGCGAGCACGCACACCTACTGCAGAATACA
Source organism: Platysternon megacephalum (assembly GCA_003942145.1). NCBI lineage: Eukaryota > Metazoa > Chordata > Testudines > Platysternidae > Platysternon > Platysternon megacephalum. Next base: position 332,416 of record QXTE01000228.1, read on the forward strand.
CATGAGCAATCACTCAAAGAAGAACCTGGGTTTCAGCTTTGGCACAGACCACAAAGAAAAAGGAATTTAGTGCTTTCAACCTAGAACTTGGAGGACATTAGGCCACATCATAGAACCACCACAAAATTCAGCATAACAGGTAGTTTTTGCTTGGGACCGAACTAAAACAGGAATACTTAGAGGGTGCTGCAGGTCAAGACTGACCAGCATCTGCATACCTATATGGGAACCCAGGATTGGAACAGCATGGTCAGGACTGAATGCAGTGATGGAGGTTTGCGTGAAAGCTTGAAAAAACACATGTTCCGCTGCAATCAGTTCCCTGTTTGAGCTCCAAAACTGACAGTTTTTAATAAAAGGAGAACATCGAGGCTTGTGACTATATAAATGATCCCTGCTAACTAAGAGAAAGGAAGATGGTATTACAAGACAGTAGTAGCGGAAGCCATACCTGAGTCTGGATATCATCTCCTGTCACAATGTTCCCGACTGCTCGTAAGGCAGGAGATACCACTTTGTAGTCACTGTGCCTACAAGTCAAAGCAAAAACTTAGATTAAGCAGCCCAAAGTATCTGCACCTCCACCCTTTAGTCAGGACCCATTGCCACCTTGCTAGCCCTAGGAGAATTCTCCTGCCAAGTTTGACTGAAATTACTGAATTTGTTTTAGAGTTAGAGGCAAGCTAAAATGCATTTTGATTTGAAACTAGTAGTTTTTAAATGTCTGACACTTAACTAGAGCACAGGCTTTGAACAAAACACAACCACCAACACATTGGCCATGATTTTAAAAAGTAAGTGCCTCAACTTAGACTCTTAATTCTAAACTCTAAAGGCACCTGAAAAAGTGGCCTGGTTTTCAAAGAACACCAAGCACCCAGGCAGGAGTGGCTCTGTTTTTTCCCGCCCCAAGAACGGCAATTAGGCGGCCTTCGGCAGCACGCCTGCGGGAGGTCCGCTGGTCACGCGGATTCGGTGGCGTTTCTGCGGGTGATCTGCCAGTCCTGCGCCTTCAGTGTACCCACCGCGGGACTTGCCGCGGGACTGGCGGACCTCCCGCAGCCATGCCACCGAAGGCTGCCTGACTGCCGCCCTCTCGGCAACCGGCACGCTGCCCCCCCGCGGCTTGCCGCCCCAGGCACGCGCTTGCTTGGCCATTGCTGTCTAATCCATTGCAATGTAGGAATATGATGATGAAACAGCTCTCAGAGGTTATAATCTAATACATATAAATTTGGTGAAGAATAATTTGCTGTGGTAGGGGTACCAGTATTTTTCCTTGACAACTTTATCAAAACCAAAAGGAAATTTCCAGATAAACTGATAAAGACTATTAAGATTAAATCAAATTTGTAAATGTGTCTCAAAAACAGGGTGAAAATCTTAAAGGAACCCTGTTAGCTTGTGAACTGATTTTCAGAAGTGCTGAATATCCACAGTTTTAATGGATAGGAGCTGCTCAGAACCTCTGAAAAATCCGTCATCTGAAATCTAGTTAATTTTAAAAGTGTAATTAAAGTTCTTATATAATATGAGTCAATAGTGTAACACTGTTACAAAAAAGGTAAACATCATTCTGGGATGTATTAGCAGGAGTGTTGTAAGCTGTATGAAATTTGTTTCTGTATGAAATCTGTTGCTGTATGAAATACTCACAGCATGGAAAATAACTTACTAGCTATAAAAGGGAAACAATGAAACTGACTGCACACAAACTGTTGCCAAATGCACACAATATACTAATTACAAAAAAAAAAAATCTAATCTCTAAGGGCAACTTTAGTACACATTTTTGGTCACTCGTTCCTTAGAATTTTTTTTTAATTGTTAGGAGGGTTTTATTTCTGCTTTTATTAGTCACTGAGTGTAAATTATAATTTCTTTTTCATACGAAACTGAATTTCCCTCTTCCCCTCAACACCAGACAAATTACTCAGAATAGACAAAAAATAAATGACTCTTGACTATATCTTCGATTGGATCACATTCTGGCAAGCAAAATGTCCTCCTATTAACAGAGTTTCTGTTGGAGTTTCAGGGACCTTAGGAAATTATCTGCATCTAAATCACCTGAAATTGTTAATTCTGATAAAGTTTGATTAATTCTCAAGTTTCTGTATCTCTCTTCTCATTCTTTAGTGATTCCATCATTAGAGGATGGTGATATGGCCCCTAATAGGATGGAGAAAATTCTAGGAAATATTTTATAATTCCTAAGAGATTAATTGTATAAGACTCTCTGATATGCAAAATCAATATCCTTTCTATGAAAGAATGAAACGAGTATAATATTACACTTCCACAGGCCGAGCTGCCTGCTGTTATTCCTGGCCATTGTGTGTATCTACTCAATATAAAGAGAGCCAGGAAAATAATTTAGAGTAAATAATTTACAGTAAAATAAACTGTTGTACCAAATTTCAGTTTTAACGGGACCTTAAAAAGCTATTTTTCAAAATCAAGTTCTTTCTTTTTTAAATATATTGTTGATACTCTAGAAACTGTTTATACTCAGTATGAAAGACTCAACGTTTTTCTTAAAATTTCAGCATAAATTTGTAAACCTGGATGCCTAATATCAGGCTCCTAAGTCCATATATAAGTACCAAAATAAAATGTCAAAATGTATAGAAGTGCTGATCACCCACAATTCCCATTAAAGTCAAAGGGAGCTGCACGGAGTCTGCATTTCAGAAAAAATCAGTCCATTTAGGGGTCTGAACATGATTTAGACGTCTAATTTTGGGCACCAAGGATTGAAAATGTTGATCCCAATTTTTAACCCTTTTGTTCTGAAGTTGATTTCAAATCCCAATCCCCTCAATTCTCCTATGCCCCAATTTATTGCACAAGAAAAGTAGCAACAAAGTCTGAGAATTGCTCTTGGTCTATAGTCCTCAAGTTCACCCACTTGCTATTGATGGCTCTTCTGCAGCAGCCTTTGAGAAGAGCAGGGACGGTACAAGAGGTGAACAAGCTGGTTTTAAGCCAGGAAACTGACTGTTTAACCCTACTGTTGCAGAAATTCTACCTAACCTTACTATTGTAGGAAGCTGAACTGTGAGAAAGGTGTAAAGAGGTAACAGTCAGTAATACATTTGTTTAAAGTGAAGTTCTTACATCAGCAACTCGACAAGTCTTCTGCACACTCCTGCATCAATCACAGCTTGGATTTTATCATTAGGTCCATCAGACAAATATGACAGGGCCCAGCAGGCATCAGCTAGCACATCTGTGTCATTGACAAAGAGGAGCCAGGACAGCACACTCAGACAGGGTGCAACCTACATTAAGTAGAAAAAGCAGATGTATGAACAGTGGAATTCAAAGGGCCAAGACAGCTGGTAGAAGTATTCTAAAAGCAAGTATTGCTTTTGACTACTGAGCAGTAGAATATGGAGGTACTCATTCTAGAAAACTTGGAGAACCTAAATACTTCTATGCAGTGTCCAATCTACATGAGGAAGCAGGAGTGAATTCTGCTTCAACCTCTGAAGTGCAGACATGGTCAGACATGCAGCAGCACATATCACCACAGGAGAAACTGGGAACATCAGTGTGACATTCAGAATCAGTTATATGCTTTCCAGCCCCTGCACAAGTTGCAGCTATTACCGCTAGTGCCCTGTAATGCTTTGTCAGGCCCTGGACTATCCAGCAGCAAAGTCACCAGCTTAGTATAAGTGTCCCACCCACTTTCAGACCTGTGCCATAAGTAAAATGGCATGAGCTCAAAGCAGTGTGGCATTAGGGAGAGGTCTTAAATACATCCATGCAGAACCCCACAACTTCCTGTTAGACTAAGCAACTCAGCAACCATCCTGCCTGTATCACTTGTGGCAGTGCCCTACGAAGCCCTGCCAATACTGATTGCTCCTCCTGGTTCAAACTAGATGCATGCTGTGTACATACCATTTGTTACTACGAGTGCATAGCAAACGCCAGACCTTGCTCAGTGTAAATAGGTATGGCACAGTATTGAAGACATAATGGGTAGGATTGCAGACAGTTTGTTCAATACTTCCCATTCCACCAATACCAACACCTCCCGACGTGTCAAACACTCATATAATTGGTGCTCTGATCTCCAGAAGATAGCAAGTCTTCATTCCATGTACTAGGTTAGCAGGATTGGTTTGGAAACTGATTTTTTCATAAAATATCTCTCTCTGAAAAATACTAACCATTAAAAAACCCTACCTCTATTAGTTGTCTAAGAGGTGGACCTGGAGGTACCATTTTAGTTCCTTGTAGAGAGCTGTCCACATCACAAAAAAACACCATCTCAGTTGGTGGTAATTCACCCCCCCGTTGATAGTCTCAGCAAGAGAGGGCAAAGAGTAACTGGGTCATGAAAAGTGAACTCCCTCTCTTTTCTAGAGGTGGTGTCCATGTTAGAGGTGAGACATATTGGCAAGGGCAGTACACATGAGATAAACTTGCACTGCAGCTGACTATATACACCTCTACCCCGATATAACGCGACCCGATATAACACGAATTCGGATATAACGTGGTAAAGCAGTGCTCCGGGGGGTGGGGGTGGGGGGCTGCGCACTCCGGTGGATCAAAGCAAGTTTGATATAACATGGTTTCACCTATAACACGGTAAGATTTTTGGCTCCCGAGGACAGCGTTACAGCGAGGTAGAGGTGTACTGCACCTGACTCTATGAATCAAGAACTTTACTTCCCAAGCTGTCAATCTATGCACATTTCAACAGCACTACGCACACTCAAAAACAAGCCTGATTTGTAAGAAGTCTGTTCAAACAGAAATTTTGAAAGTCCCCAACGTTTCTGCTGCTTCGTACTAAACATCACAATGCCTTTCTTTCTTCCTTATTTATGGACACCATCTCACTACCTCTCAAATCCTTGATTTCTTTAACACATTTCTTACCTTGGCAAACTCTGGGGGAGGATTCTTCCCTCTGCAGAGGTTCGATAGAGCCCACACAGCATTTCGGGTCATGGTGAGACGGTTCTGTTTTGAAAGTAATCTGAACATTAAAAACAAAACAGTCAAGGTCTTTACTTCTAAACTCAGTCCAAGAACAAAGCACACTATAGTGCTGTTATTTCAGATGCATGAAGCATTTAAGGTGGCCCAAAGTCCAGCTTAGAAAGTTTACATTAAACATATGTCACTGGTGAAATAAGAATCAGAGACACATGCTCCCCGCCTGCAGAGCCACTCCCTGTGGATTTTGCTAGTCCAGTGGCATTTGTGATGTGTCAAAGAAGATGTTTGACAAAAAAACTGCTATTTTATTAAAGATCAGGATCTCCATGAAAGTTTTCAATTGATTTAGAAGCTCTGCTCTTCAACTGACTATGTTTTTATAGAGAACAGGATCTTTGAGAAAAGCAACAGCAATTGTGTCAAAGATCTTGTTCTTCATGAAACAGTTCTGCTGGCTCAATAGCTCTACCACTCCTAAAATAATCTGAACAATTACATAGCAATCCTGGTCTTCGTGAAAGTAACAACTACTATGCTCTTTAACTGGCTGAATAGTTTAATGAAAACAGATCTTTGTCAGAGCTTGAGCCAGCTAAAAAAGTTCACAAAGAACAGGAACTGCAACTAAACCACTACTTTGACAAACAGGATCTTCATGAAAGTGGAATCTGTTTTCATTAAACAAGTCATTGTTGTGTCAACGCTTCACTTTTAATCTATCAGCATTATTCATTGTAACTAAATCCTTATGTGTAATGGTTAGCTGTGGGAGGAGAACGATGTGTTTCCTTTTCAAAGAGGAAAACATATGTGGCTTGGCCTAGGCTTTCCCAAATACAAAAGAATAGTAACTGTGGTTCTTCGAGATGTGTGGTCATTGCACTCTTAGTGTGTATATGCCCCACGCAAGGAAGATCTGATTCTTTAAAACAGCAGTGTGTACTTGGGTCATGCATGTGGCCTGAGTGCTCTCTTGTTCCCCATAGCAGAGGGCAATTTAGGGCGGGGTGGTTGGAATCTACACTCCGTTCCTTCACCTATAAGAATCCCATAGATTAGAAGCAGGACTCCTATTAGCAGGCCTGGAAGGCAGATTGTGGAATCTGTGTGGACAACATATAGATTCATAGATTCCAAGGCCAGAAGGGACCACTGTGATCATCAGTCCGACCTCCTGTATAACACAGGCCATAGAACTGCCCCAAAATAATTCCTAGAGCAGATCTTTTAGAAAAACATCCAAACTTGATTTTAAAATTGTCAGTGATGGAGAATCCATCACGATCCTTGGTAAACTGTTCTAATGGTTAATTACTCTCACTGTTAAAAATTTACACCTTATTTCCAGTCTGAATTTGTCTAGCTTCACCTTCCAGACACTGGATCATGTTATATGTTTCTCTGCTAGATTGGAGAGATCATTATTAAATATCTGTTCCATTGGTGAAAGAGACCAACATGGCTACAACAACACTGCAAACATTTTGAGATCAGTTAGTTAGTTTTTAATCCATTTAATGTATGCCATGTTAATTTTATACTGTTCAAGATTTTTAATCAAAATGTAAAATGGTTCCAAGTCAAAAGCCTTACAGAAGTTTAAGTATATTACATCAACACTATTATCTTTATCAAGCAATTTTGTAATCTCATAAAAAAAAAGATATCAAGTTAGTTTGAAAAGATCCATTTCCCATAAACCCATGTTGATTTGCATTACATCACCTGCCATTAATTCCTTATTAATCAAGTTCCTTATCGGCCACTCCATTATCTTGCTCAGGATAGAATTATAGAAGATTAGGGTTGAAAGAGACCTCAGAAGATCATCTAGTCCAACCCCCCTACAAAAAAAGTGTACAACCTGCATGCTTGCATCAGGGAACAATAAATGTTAAAGGTGTGGATCTGTCCTACATAACTCTGATATGGGAATGTTATCCACACAGACCATACAGGCTGCCTGAGCCTGTAGAAGGAGGTTTAACCTGTTCAGGTGAATCTTTCTTAGACAAAACAATGACAGTCCAAGACACACTTGGACAGTCTAAGACAACAGAAGTTATCCCTTAACCCTTTCAACAAACGCCACAAAGAGTCTAGGTGTACATCTGAATACCTTAGTCCTAGGCAAGTAAAATCCATGGCATCCTACATGTGAAATTTTGCCTGGGGGTGGAATGCAGTTTGGAGAAGAAAACCAGGAGTGACTCAACTGACTGATGTGGAAGTCGGAAAACACCTTAGGCAGAAACTTCAGGTGAGGCCTGAGAATGTGACTTTGTTTTCATGAAAGATAGTGTACAGAGGACCCATCATGAGGCCCTGAATCTCTATCCTGCTAAAAGCCATCAACAGGTGGTAAACAGAACATGTAGCCAGTGGCTCAAAGGGAGGACCTATCAATTCAGTGAACACCAGGACAGAGGGAGAGTGGTTCTTGGGCTAGCAGGAAAACACATGAGCCCCTGAAGGAATCTCATCACTGCAGGCTGCAAGACAACAGTGTAGGTTTATACAGAAGGATGATTTACAGATATCGCTGTGAGGTATCAAACTAAGGACCTGGTCCGATTGTTTTGGAGAAACTAAATAGTCTAGAATAGCGGGAATCAGGGCTGCTACAAGCAAAAGCTGGCAGTGCATTGCCTAGAGAAAATCTCTCCACTTGGCTCTAAATGTCAGTCTGGTCGAAGGCTTCCTGCTTAGGAGCAAGAGGTCTTGAACCTCAGCAGAGCAGCTTCTTTCTGTAGATGTCAGTCAGCCAGAATTCAGGCTGTCAGGTGCAAAGGACATCAGATCTGGTTGCAGAATCTGTCTGCTATTCTGCAAGACCAGATCTGGTTGGACCAGCAAGGTCTATGGGTACTATGGGTATCCTTGAAAAGGTGTACATCAGAGCAGGAGCCCATGGATAAGAAAGGTATCTGAGAAGGAGCCCAAGCTCATGCAACATCTGGAACACAACACTTCTTATTGTGATTGGCCAAAAACAGGTCCTCATGCGAGAACCGCCATTGGCTACTAACTCTTAGAGGACTGAAATCTAAAGGGACCACTCGAGGCTCTTGGATAAGTCTCTGCTGACTTGAGGCACCACCATGTTCTGGAGGCTGGGAAGGTGTATAGCTAGCAGAGTGACATGATGATGGATGCACTAATCCCAGAGATGCACAGCTTCCTGGATGAGGAGAGGGGGATCTGGCACCCCTTGCTTGTTGATGTGGTGCACTGCTGTGGAGTTGTCCATAAACTCTCACATAATTACATCCTGGAGGAGGAGGAAAGTTCTGCAAGCTAGTCAGATAGCCTTGAATTCCTGAACGTTTATGTGTAGGATAGCCTCCTGGGGAGACCACTTCTCTTGAATCTTCAGGTGCTTGAAATGCGCTCCCTACCCCTAGGTGGATTCATCTATAAATAGAGTCTTTGCTGGTAGAAGCACTAAAAAAGGATTCTGTGCTGTGCACCTGGGTTAGATCTCTCCACCAATCTATTGAGGATAGGACTTTGAGAAATCATGACCACCCTGTTCATGCTGTTCCTGTTTAGCAGATACATTCATCTCAATCACCCTTGCAAGGGCTGTTGAAGGTGAAGCCTGGCATGCTGGGTGGCATATGTTGCATTTTGACATGTGCTCAAATGTCTGAGGCAGGACCTCACCAGCATGCTGGGATGAGTCTGGAGTTAGTTGATGAGATAGAACATAGTTTGAAATCTTTCTTGAGGGAGGTACGCTCTTGCCAAGCTGGAATCTAATAGCCCCATGATAAACTCTATATTTTGACCCAGGGTCAGTGTGGATTTTTCCCTGTTGATACTGAGTCCCAGTATGGTGAAGAGGCTTAGTATCCTCTGAAGTGAGTCAGTCACTTGCCGGGGGGTAGAGGGAAATTTTCCCCAAGCTAGTCAGTCTTCTAAGTAGGGATTCACCTGGATTCCTTGTCTTCTTAGATGGGTGTCCACCACAATTATGACATTGGTGAACACCTGTGGAGCCATGGAGACACCTAAGAGTAGGATTCTGTTGGTAGTCTGATGTCCCTGTGAGAAACTTCAGATACTTACTGTCCCTGGATGTGTTGAGATGCAAAAGTAGGCAGGGTCTGAAGATGAAGAGCCAGGAACCAGTTAATGGAATCCAAGGAGGGGATCCTATTCAGAAGGGTATCCAAGAAATGAGGGATGCAGGTATTAAGACAACTGAGACAGAGGATGGATCTCCAACCTCTTTTCTCCTTTGAGATGAGAAGGTTACTTAACTGTAGCTGGAGGTTCCTCGAGATGTGTGGTCCCTATCTGTATTCCACTGAGGGTTTATGCGTGCGTCCATGTGTCCAGAGCTGGATAATTTGAAAGTAGTAGTAGTAGTATCCATTGGTCTACGCATGCATCCTAGCTTTGTCTCATGGTTTTGTCCAAGACGAACCAACCACATCTCCAGTTCCTTCTCCACCACAAATTGAACAGATCCAAAGTAGAGGGGAAGGAGGATGGGAAATGGATTATAGATATGGACCACACGTCTCAAAGAACCTCCAGTTACATGTAAGTAACCTCCCCTCCTTCTACGAGTGATAGCCCGTATTGTATTCCTCTGAGGACGATTAACAAGCAGTACCTAATTTGGAAGAAGGTGCGAGAAGAGGATGGAATGGTTGAGCGGAGGGCAGCTGCACCGAATAAGGCATGTTGCAGAGTCCTGCACCAAGGTGTAGTGAAAGTATGAATTGAACCTTGCCCTATATGTCTGGAAGCGGCACATTGTGGAAAGTGACCGCAGTCAACATCTGGGCTCTTGTGGAATGGGCCCTCACCTCAAGGGGTGGAGGCAGTCCCAACAACTGATAGCATAGTGTAATGCACCTTCAAGCCCACTTGGAGATTCTCTGTGTGGAGATGGCCTGCCCCTTAATCCTCTTAGCTATGGCGATAAACAATCTAGGGGACTTCCTGATTGGTCTTGTCCTTTGCAAGTAGAAGGCCAAGGCCCCGTGGACGTCGAGGAAGTGAAGGCTCAGCTCCTCTGCTGAGGCATGAGGCTTTGGAAAAGAAAAAGATGTTACTCACCTTCTTGTAACTGTTGTTCTTTGAGAAGTGTTGTTCACGTCCATTCCAATTAGTTGTGCGCGCGCCACGTGCACGGTCGTCTGAAACTTTTTCCCTTAGCAGCTCCCATCGGGTCGGCCAGGGAGCCCCCTGGAGTGCCGCACTCAATATATGACCCTGCCAACCCGACTCCCCTTCAGTTCCTTATTGCGGGCTACTCCGACAGAGGGGAAGGAGGGTGGGTATTGGAATGGACGTGAACAACACCTCTCGAAGAACAAGTTACAAGAAGGTAACTGTCTTTTCTTCTTTGAGTGATTGTTCACGTCAATTCCAATTAGGTGATTCCCAAGCTCTCCCACGGGGGTGGAGTTAAGGAATCACTGACTAGAGCACTGCTCTACCGAGAGCTGCATCATCTCTAGCATGCTGTGTGATGGCATAGTGGGTGGCAAAGGTGTGCACTGAGGACCAGGTCGCCGCTCTGCAGATCTCTTGGATGGGCATCTGGGCCAGGAAAGTGGTGGAAGAGGCCTGAGCCCTTGTCGAGTGGGCCATTATAGCCGGGGCTGGAACCTTCGCAAGGTCATAGCAGGTACGGGTACAGTCCGTAATCCAGGAAGAGATGCGCTGTGAGGAGACCGGAAGTCCCTTCATCTGGTCCGCCACCGCTACAAACAGCTGGTTTAACTTCCTGAAAGGCTTTGTGCGCTCAATGTAGAACGCTAACGCCCTCCGCACATCTAATGAGTGAAACTTCTGCTCCTGTGTATTGGCGTGCGGCTTGGGTAGAAAACAGTTAGAAAAATGTCCTGGCTGAGGTGGAATTGGGATACCACCTTGGGCAGGAAAGCTGGGCATGGCCTGAGTTGTATCTTGTCCTTGTGGAAGGACGTGTAGGGAGGGATCGTAGGTTAATGCTTTTAGCTCTGATACCCTCCTGGCCGATGTTATTGCAACCAGAAAGGCTACCTTCCACGAGAGATACAGAAGGAAACATGTAGCGAGCGGCTCGAATGGGGCTCCCATAAGTTTAGCTAGAACCAGACTGAGGTCCCAAGTCGGTACCGGTGGCCAAGACTGAGGGTATAAGCGTTCCAGGCCCTTCAGGAAACAGCCCACCATAGGATTGGCGAAGACTAAACGTCCCAACTTTCCAGGGTGGAACGCTGAGATAGTCACGAGGTGCACCTTGATAAACTATCCAGCCAGGCCTTGCAACTTCAGGTGTAGGAGGTAGTCCAGGATGAATGGTATAGATGACTGGAGTGGAGATACTCGACTAAGATTACACCAGCACGAAAGCCATTTCCATTTGGCCAGGTAGGTGGCCCTTGTGGAAGGTTTCCTGCTACCAAGGAGCACCTCCTTCACCTATTCCGTGCACTGGAGCTCCCTTGCGTTTAACCATGAAGCTTCCAGGCTGTGAGGTGCAGGGACTGGAGGTCTGGGTGAAGCAGGTGGCTGTGGTCCTGCGTAATCAGATTGGGAAGGAGCAGCAGCGCAATGGGGGTGCTGACTGACAGCTCCAGAAGTGTGGTGTACCAATGTTGGCGCGGACACGCCGGAGTGAGCAGAATTACCTCTGCCTTGTCCCTGCGGATCTTGAGGAGAACCTGGTGGACGAGTGGTATCGGAGGGAAGGCATATAGTAGACGGTTCCCCCAGCGCATCATGAACGCATGAGAGATTGATCCCGGGCCGTGTTTTTGGAAGGAGAAAATGTTGGACACTTCCTGCTGCTCATTGTGGTGAATAGGTCTACCTGGGGAAACCCCCACCATTGGAAGATGGAGTGGATGATGTCCGTCCGGATAAACCACTTGTGACTGTGAAACGACCTGCTGAGGTGGTCTGCAAGCTCGTTGCATGCTCCCAGGATATAGGACACCTCCAGGTGAATGGAGTGGGCTACACAAAACTCCCACAGAGAGGGGAGGAGCAGGCTCTGCCCTGCTTGTTTATGTAGAACGTGGCGGTGGTGTTATTGGTCATCACTGCCATGCAGTGACCTTGCAATACTGTAAGGAAGGTCTGGCAGGCTAGTCTTACCGCTCTGAGTTCCTTTATGTTGATGTGGAGCAAGATCTCGGACTGCGACCACATGCCCTGAGTCTGTAAGCGTCCTAGGTGTGCCCCCCAACCGAGGTCTGACATGTCCATTACTAAGGTCATGGACGGTTGAGGGGTGGTGAATGGGACTCCTTCACAGACCATGCAAGGGTCCAACCACCATCCTAGGGTGTCTAGGACTCGTGGTGGTACTGTTACTACCGAGTCTAGACTGTTCCGACCCGGGTGATAGACTGTAGCGAGCCAAGCCTGGAATGGTCTAAGCCTCATCCTGGCGTGCCGCACCACATAGGTGCATGCCGCCATGTGTCCCAAAAGGCTGAGGCATGTCCTTGCAGTGGTGGGGTATTGTCTGAGTGTCTGAATGACGTGTTACAGTGTTTGGAATCTGGGTTGTGGCAGGATGGATCTTGCCTGAACCGAGTCCAACACCGCCCCAATTAATTCTATTCACTGGGTGGGTGACAGAATTGTTTTATCCACATTGAGGAGGAGACAGCCTCTGGAAGGTCTCTCTAACGGGACATAGGACTGCACCTGCTCCCTGGAGCGGCCTTGCAGGAGCCAATCATCTAAGTAGAGGTACACTTGTACCTGTCTCTTTCGGAGAAAGGCTGAGACAACTGACATACACTTGGTGAACACTCAGGGGGCTGTTGATAACCCGAATAGAAGCTCTGTGAACTGATAATGTATGCAGTTGACAATGAACCTCAGGAAGCGTCTGTGCGGCGGCCAGATGGCTATATGGAAGTACACGTCTTTCATGTCGTACCAGTCCCCTGGATCCAGAGAAGGGATAATTGGGCTCAGGGAGATCATGCGGAACTTCAACTTTACCATGAACTGATTGAGTCCTTGCAGGTCTAAGATGGGTCAGAGACCCCCCCTTTGCCTTGGGGATTAGGAAATAATGGGAATAGAATCCCTTGCCCCATAGCTCCTGAGGAACCTCCTCCACCGCTCCCATGGCAAGGAGCGCGTGAACCTCCTGGATAAGGAGTTGCACATGAGATGGGTCCCTGAAGAGGGATGGGGAAGGGGGGTGGGAGGGAGGGGAGGAGCAGAATTGGAGAGAATATCCCACTTCTACCGAGCGAAGAACCCAGCGGTCCGATGTTATAGGGGACCATGCACGGTAGAAGTGGGATAGACGGCTCAAAAAACGGGGGGAAGGATCCGTAATCGTGGCTGGTACACCATCTTCGGGCGTCCCTTCAAAACCCTTGCTTGGGTCCCCAACGATGGCTTGGTTGGGCCCTGCCCTTGGCCTGAGGGAGGGTTGGAAGGCCTACGCCTGGAATTCCTGCCCCTCTGGTGGTAATTATCCTGCCTTGGGCAGGGTTGGTATTGCCTCTGCTGTTGCACGGGCTGAGGCTTGAAGGGCTCTCTCTGGGTAGCAGGTGTGTGCATCCCCAGAGATTTCATGGTTGCCCCGGAATCCTGAAGGCTGTGGAGCCTTCAATCAGACTGGTCAGAAAACAATCCTGCACCCTCAAAGGGAAGGTCCTACAGGGTCTGCTGAACTTCCTGGGGAAGCTCAGACGCTTGGAGCCAAGCTGTTCTCCTCATGACCACCCCTGACACGATGGTACGTGCCACGGAGTTGCCCGAGTTGAGTGAGGCTTGCAGGGATGTCCTAGCAACTGCCTTCCCCTCCTCAACCAGAGCTGAGAATCATAGAAGATTAGGGTTGGAAGAGACCTCAGGAGGTCATCTAGTCCAACCCCCTGCTCAAAGCAGGGCCAACAGCAACTAAATCAGCCCAGCCAGGGCTTTGTCACGCCGGGCCTTAAAAACTTCTAGGGACAGAGATTCCACCCCCTCCCTAGGTAACCCATTCCAGTGCTTCACCACCCTCCTAGTGAAATAGTCTTTCCTAATATCCAACCTAGACCACCCCCCACTGCAACTTGAGCCCATTGCTCCTTGTTCTGTCAACTGCCACCACTGAGAACAGCCGAGCTCCATCCTCTGTGGAACCCCGCTTCAGGTAGTTGAAGGCTGCTATCAAATCCTCCCTTCACTCTTCTCTTCTGCAGACTAAAACAAGCCCAGTTCCCTCAGCCTCTCCTTGTAAGTTATGTGCCCCAGCCCCCTGATCATTTTCGTTTAGTTTCATTCCGTTTCGAGAACTCTGACTCAGTGGGAAGTAACTCCTTATATTTTGACATGGAGTCCCACAAGTTAAAATTATACCTGCTGAAGTTGAAGCCCCTGCCACCACCTCATCAGGCAATGACGAAGAAATGGCCAGTGGAGGCATAGGGTCATCATGGCCCACCATGTGCTCGGGTTGGTCCTGGGCAGCATTGGTGCCAAGTGGCTCAGCGTGATCCAATGGGACCTTAGATGTGGATGGATCTGGGGCCGGTTCTGATGTGCCCTCTGTAGTATGCGGGGGCGATCTGGATAGAGCCGCTTCTGTGGTACGAGGGGTGGTTCTGTCCGCTGTGACCATGCCCAGTGATGCCCCTATGTAACGGACCTAGAAACCCTAGAAGGCGTACCCTGGGCCTGATGGTAAGCCCAGGGGAGCCAGAAGGGCCACTGTGCAGCAGGCGGCCATTGAGGCTGCCAGGACGAAGGAGCATGTCTCCTGCGCTTGTCCGTGAGTAGCAGGAGCCGTTCTCAGAGTCAGAGGATGACGACCACGACATTGCCGAGGATCCCTGCACCAGTGGTCGGTGCCGAGAGTAGGAAGTTGGAGATCGGTGCTGTGACGACCATGTAGCTGAACGGTGCCGGATTTCCCGTGACTTAGACTAGTGCCGCAAGTCTGGTGCCGGAGAGCAGCTCCTATGTTCCGGTGCCGTATCACGGTGCCGGGCAATAGAAGGCGATCGTGACCAGTGCTGATTCCCCGGTGCTGGAGATCGCGAGCAACACGTTCCCTGTGTCTTGCTGTCATGTACTGGGCCCAGTGCTGGGGGTGAAGTAGACCGTGAACAGTGCTGGTCTGGAGAGGAAGGTGGCCTCATCATTCCCGGTTTGCCTCTAGATGGCACATGTGTAGGAGGTGCTGGGGGCTTGTCTCTGACAGCAGGGGGCTGGGGCAGAGTACTTTCTATGAGGTCCCTTGCCACCTCACAAGTATCTGGAGTGTAGGGGGCTTCTAAGCAGTAGAGGCAGAGTTGGTGCTTGTAACTGACCGAGAATGAATACGAGCAGGAGGTGCAGAGCTTGAATCTTGACTTCTTAGGCATAATCCAGTACCCATGTGTGGGTATGTACTACCCAAACCAAAGACTCCAACAGCGCTGAGATGAAGGTTGGTGCTATGGATATTTGTGTGAGAGCATTCAGTGCCATGACTCCTGGTGCCAAAATGCTTGGTATCAGCATGACTGGTGCAGAAGATGACATCTTCCTAGAAGTACTGGATGCAGTGCTGTTTTTGGATTGAGAAGAGACAGTCTGTACTGACTTGGATTTCAGTACCATAGCACTGGTATGGGACTCCACCTTAAGACTTTGAGAGGGGTGAGTCTAGAAGAGGCATTCTGTCCCCTCTCTGGAGAGGGAGATCGGAAAAAGCTTCAACTGGTAGAAAATACAGTAGCATGTGTGTAGAAAATACAGGGGGGAGCTTAGTGGTTTGAGCATTGGCCTGCTAAACACAGGATTGTGAGTTCAATCCTTGAGGGGGCCACTTAGGGATCTGGGGCAAAAATCAGTACTTGGTCCTGCTAGTGAAGGCAGTGGGCTGGACTTGATGACATTTCAGGGTCCCTTCCAGTTCTATGTGATAGGTATAGGTATATCTCTGGTCTCTGCACTGGCTGCCCATCAAATACAATTCAGTTCCAAATCTCATTCCTGCAATCCACTGTAACAAGAACTGCTGACCAACAGGGAAGAGACACAAAAACATTCACAGAAGCTGGACCTACCCTCTAGTACCAAGATGGATAAAAATAACTTTAAAATAAAAATCTGATTTTTTACTTAAATGAAACGGTTTTATTTAAATAATTTTTTTCTTTAAAAATAAACCTATATAGAATTAAACTTGAAATTATGTCTACCTATACCAAGGTCTAAACTTACTATGTGTAACTGCAAGGTTACACATACCACATATATATCATTGTCTGGGTTGTCCTGTCATGTCTGGCCAATGTAGGTCCTTCAGTACTATTGCCAGTATCTTGAACAAGATACAAAGTAAATCAAAACAGACTTACTGCAATAGAGTGGGTAGGATTTTGCAGTCCAACACATAGTCTCTGCACATGGTACTGTCTCCAGCAATATTGCCAAGTGCCCATACTGCCTGTGAAGAAAGAACAAACAAAACCTGCTTTTATTTTTTTGACTCAAGCAAGGTTTTCCTTTATAGTGTATGTGTAGGAATAAGAGATATTCTGTGCTAATGCTGACATCCTAGCTACTTTACAGAGAGAAAATATATTCCAGTTGTGAGGTATGGATATAAAGCCAGGCTCACTAACTGGCTCATCTGGAAATACCAACAAAGGGATGTTCTCACTAACAAGGGCCAAAACAGTAATAGCATTTCCCGAAAGTTACAAGGGGATTCATTCTCTACACAACCATATTAGGAACAGTGGGAGAAAAAAAATCAAGACCCAAATGCCTAGCCAAACCAATATTCAGAGCACAAGCCTCAAGAAACTTATAAGTCCCCTGGCATTGTGGAAGTGTGAAAGGGAAAAGGGGATGTGTGCATGGTTTGGTTAAGAGACAGAGCAAGAAACAGGCCAACCTTAACCCTAATAACGTGAGATTTGTAGAAGCGGGGTTTGTGCGAGCGAGTGAGAAAGAATTGTGTGAGAAGTTGTTGCGACCTTGTGTTAGATAAGTATGGAATGTAGACTATAGTCTAAATTGTGGAGGAAAATAAGATATCAGGATGACATATGTATAAACAAAATGCAGCTGTCGCCCATTAATGTATGTAACAAAAGGTATAAATGCTTGCTGTAATTGTTTACCTGTGAGAGACCTGTTTTGCTCTCTCCCTCCACGCAACTGCTAGAGATAATAAAATGTATCTGACTTGCTGCACCCAACCTTAGAGTGAGAACTCTGTTTTTCTCCGACAGCACATACTCTTGGAAAGAAAGCCAGGTGAAGCAGAACCCAAATATTGCCTACAAGCTGAACACTGGACATATATGGTAGGAAAATCAGGACAGACTGTCCAACAAGCTCTTAGAACGTACTCGGGACAGCTTTTTGTTTCAGAAGGTGGAGGATGTAACTATGGAGGTGGCTATTTTAGATTTGATTCTGACTTACAGGGAGGGAACTCTTGCGAATCTGAAAGTGGAAGGCAACTTGGGTGAAAGTGACAATGAAATTATAGAGGTCCTGATTCTAAAGAAAGGCAGGAGTGGGAGCAGCAAAATAAAGACAGACTTCAAAAAAGCAGACTTCAACACACTCAAGGAACTCCTAATTATGATTCCAAGGGAAGGAAATCTTAGGGAAATGGGAGTTCAGGAGAGCTGGCAGTTTCTAAAAATACAATATTAAAGGCACAACAACAAACTAACCTGATCTGGAGGAAAGGTGGGAAGAGTAGTAAGAGACCAATATGGCTGCGTCAGGTACTCTTTTTAAGTAACTAAAAATCAAAAACGAATCGTGCAAAAAGTGGAAACAAGACCAAATTGCTAAGGATGAGTATAAAAGAATAGACAAAAACAGAAAGGCAGAAGCACAACATGAATTACAACTAGCAAGGGACGTAAGAACTGGTTCTATAAATACATTAGAAGTAAGAGAGCAATGTAGGAAAGTGTAGGTCCATTACTTAGAGTAGGAAAACAAATAATGGATGACAGAGAAGGCTGACGTGTTCCTTTTACACTTCAGCTTTCACTAAAAAGTTAATTGAGACCAGATGCTTAAAATAATATTAACAATAGGGAAAGAACAGAACAGGTTAAAGAATACTTAGGTAAGTTAGATGTATTCAAGTCGGCAGGCCCCGATTAAATTCACCCTAGTACTTAAATTAGCCAAAGCAATCTCTGAACCATTAGAGATTATTTTTGAAAGTCATGGAGAATGGGTGAGATCCCAGAGAACTGGAGAAAGGACAACATAATACCTATCATCAAAAAAGGCGGAAAAGGGGACCTGAGAAATTATAGACCAGTTAGCCTAACTTGATACCTGAAAAGATCCTTGAACAAATTATTAAACAAACCATTTGTTCAGTCCTGGAGTAATAGCTAATATAGATTTGTCAAGAACAAATCATACCTAATCTGCTTCTTTGACAGGGTAACCATCCTAGTGGATTGGGGGGGGGGGGGGGGGGGGGGGGAGGGAAGCAGACATGATATATCTGGAATGTAGTGAATCTTTTGAAACTGTCCCATGTGACATCTTCATAAGGAAACTAGGAAATTTGGCCTAGACAAAATGACTATAAGGTGGGTGCACAACTCGTTGAAAGGCCATGCCCAAAGAGTGCTTATCCGTGGTTCACTCTGAAGCTAGGTGGATGTATCAAGTGGGGTGCCACAGGGTCTATTCTAGGTTCAGTACTATTCAATATTTTCATTAATGACTTGGATATTGGAGTGTAGAGTAGGCTTATAAAATTTGAGGATGACACCCAAACTGGAAGGAGTTGCAACCACTCTGAAGGACTACACTAGAATTCAAAATTATCTTGATAAATAGGAGAAATGGTCTGAAATTAATATGTTGAAATTCAATAAAGAGAAGTGCAAAGTACTACACTTAGGAAGAAAAAAATCAAATGTACAAATACAAACTGGGAAATAACTGGCTAGGCAGTCGTACTGAAGAGAAGGATCTGAGTTATAGTTTATCACAAATTGAATATATTTGAACAGTATGAGACTGAGGAGACAAAGGTGAATGTCATTCTTGGATGTGTTAACAAAAGTGTTGAAGGGAAGGCAGAAGGGGTAATTGTTCTGCTCTACTCAGCACTGAAGAGACCTCAGCTGGAGTACTGTGCCCCAGTTCTGAGTACTGCACATTAAGAAAAATGTGAATAAATTAGAGACAGTCCAGAAGAGAACAACAAAAATGATAAGAAGTTTGGAAAATATGACTTCTGAGGAAAGTTTGAAAGCACAGGTCACGTTTAGTTTAGAGAAGAAAAGGTGGAGAGGGGCATAGTTTTCAAATACATAAAATGCTATAAAGAGGATGGTTGGTGATCAATGTTCTCCATATCTACCAAGGGTAGGATGAGAAATAATCGGCTTAGTTTGCAGCTAGGAAGATTCAGGATAAATATTAGGAATAATTTATTAATTATATGGATAGTTAAGCACTAGCACAGATTACCTAAGGAAGTTGTGGAATCCCCATCATTGGAGGTTTTTAAGTTTAGACAAACACCTTTCCGGTACGGTCTAGATATATTTAATCCTGCCTCAGCATGGGTGGATAGACTAGATGATCTCTTGAGGTCTCTTCCAGCCCTATATTTCTGATTCTGTGTGGTCATTAGCAGATGTCAATAAAGGAGATGTGACTTCTCTGTCCTGAGATTATCAATACTCCTTTTTAAAAAACAACAACTTACTTTTGGAATGATGCTATGACAGTTGTGAGGACTACTTGTCTAAATTAAAAGCACAATACTGGGTCTCATCCAAGAAAGCTCCCAACTTCATAAACTCATCTGACTGTATATAGTAGCTATTGGGAGGTCTACTTTAATGGACAGGAAGTATAAGGACACCTTTTGCAAGGGTTCAATATGGGTAGGGCTGTAAGAAGCAGAATGTTCTGCATTTGTACAGTGCCTAGCACAATGGTTCCAGTGTCCAATCCACGACAGGGGGTCTTAGATGCTGCTGCTATACTAATGAACAATAACAATGAGGTTCCAATGTTGTGTTCTATGATCTTGTGGGATTGGAATAAGGGTTGCTTCCTCAAGAAAAAATTTAACGATGGGATTTGTACCTAACTTCCTTTTCTTGAACATACTGATAATATTACACTGCAAAGACTTGATATTTTGCTTGGAAATGCTTATACATCCAACATTAAGGCTCTCCTCGAGGAATTCACGGCTATGATTCATTTGTTAAATATAGTAGTTAAACCATGGACTTTGCTTCATCCAACAGAATAAGTTCTATTTGTTATCTTCTTTTTAGGGTCCATGAGAGTGATAATCACATCATCCAAGTATCCATTTTGAATCATTCTGGTCCTGGATGGAGGACTAGATTTTGCAATAGCAGACCTCTTGTGTGAGACACATACGCTTGAAGGTCCAGTGCTAGATTCATCTGGTTTGAGAGTCATAGCATCTTCATCTAGGAAGGCTGTAACAATATTCCTGCCATCTCTTGTTCCTGTCTTTTCCACTGCGCCCCACAACTATACAAAAGCTGGATGGCATATAGCAGAGAGATTGTCCAACTTTGCAAGAGGTCATTCTCCACCACACATCCTGGGTCCTGACACAAGGAAAAGCCGCAGGACACATTACTGCTGTTTCCAGATCACCAGCCCATCAAATTGATGAACAATGTATGAGGACACCTCTGGGTGTTCCACTCTGCTTAATCCAATTTCTGCCATGTAAGTCTTGGTGTTCATCTCCTATGTGATGGGCAGTGCAGATAGAGATAGGAATGTTTGCTCTGCTCAGAACAGAAGAAGTTGATGTGTCAGGACCTTAACAAAAGGGGAGGGTGAAAAGTGGGAATATATGAGCACTTGTTTAGCACAAAATAAAGATGTTGAGAACAAAATTAATCAAGAAACCACAGAATGTGAAGAGAAGAAATTCTTTAATTGCCAATACACCAATGCTAGGAGGATAATAAACTAGAAGAATTGGAAATGTTCACTTATGAACATTAAATTTAATCTAGTTGGTATTACTGAAACCTGGTAGGAGGATTCACACATTAGGATATTATTTAGGAAGGATTGAGTGGGCAAAATTGGAAGCGGGAGTGGCACTCTATGCCAAAAATTACCTGTTTCTAAGTCACTGACAACTCAGAAGATGATGGTATTCAATGTTTATGAATCAATGTTTTAACAGATAAAGTTCAAGATGGTGTACCAGTAGGTGTCACCTACAGACCACCAAATCACACTAGAGAATAGGGTAACCAGCTTCTTAAGCTGCTATATAATGTGTAGGAAAATGGGGGACTTGTGTTGAAATGGCATATGCTGGAGGTCTCATGCTCCCAGTACTGAAGGGTCCTTGAAATTTCTAAACACTACAGACAACAGTTTTCTAAGTCAAGAAGTGTTGCATCTAGCAAGGGGATTTCTATATTAGATGCCATCTTGACAGATAAAGAGGAATTCATCACAGTAGTAAAAATTAGTGGTAGTAGTGTAAGTGACCATGACTTGATCATATTTGTTATGTGCAAACAGAATAAAGTCCAAACCAGTACAGTAATATACAAACTTAGTGTTTTTAAAAGGGCCGATTTTACAAAGCTGGAAACAATTGAGCCAAATGAATTGGAAGAAAGAATTGAAACAGAAAAAAGTGAATGATAATTGGGAACTGTTTAAGAACAGTTTTACTAGATGCCCCAAAAGCCAATCCCAAAATTGAAGAAGGCCAGAGTGGTTACAAAAAAGAAAACCTAACTTAGAGGAAGTAAAAGCAGCTTTTATATATAAAAGATATATATAAAAATAAAAAATGGAATAAAGGGGAAGTTGATAGCAATGAATATAAATCAGAGGGATTGTAGAAATTGGTAATGGAAGCAAAAGGACATAGGGATAAATATATGACCAGCAGGGTTAAGCACAGTAAGGCATTTAAGTATATTAGATTAATAGATTCTAAGGTCAGTAGGAACCATTGTGATCATCTCTTCTGATGTTTTGCATAACACTGGCCATAGAACTGCCGCAAAATAATTCCTGTTTACACTAGTGCATATCTTTTAGCAAAACATCCAATCGTCATTAAAAAATTGCCAGCAATGAAAAATCCACCACAACCCTTAAATCTGTAAATTGTTCCAATGATTAACTATCCTCACTGTGGAACAAAAGGAATCCCAACAATGGTACTGGTCTATTACTAGATGGAAACGATAGAATTGTCAGTAATAATGCAGAAAAGGCAGAATTGTTCAATAGACACTTCTGTTCTGTATTTAGGAAAAAACACAGTGTCATATCAGATGATGATGATTAAATACTTTCCATTCCCACAGTAACTCAGAAGCCAGTGAAACAGCAGCTACTAAAGCTAGAGGTTTTTAAATCAGCAAGTCCAGATAACTTATGTTGAAAAGTTTTAAGAGTCACCAAAGAGCTCTCTGGACCATGGATGTTGATTTTCATTAAATTTTGGAATACTAGGGAAATTCCAAAGGACTAGAAGAATGCTAATATTGTGCCAATATTTAACAATGGAAAACAGGCCTGCCTATGATGACACAGCTTGTCCTGCCACTATAGTTACGGTTGCATCATGATCTCTGTTTAAAGGTTGCCCTTTCTAAGTCCTCTAATTGACATGCTTGGTCGGTTTCCTTTGAATTTTGGTGTGCCTCAGGCAAGTGAAGGGTAGGGTTAGTGACTCAAATTTGGGGTCATTTGAGTTTGGGGTTGTGGAGATAAGGCCCCCCTCCTCCTCAGCCATTTTCCAAAAGTTTCTATGTGGGGTTTTTTGTGCAGAGGTAGAGACCCAACTATTAATGTGATGCAGGTCAAAATGGTCTCAAACCTGTTGAGGTTTACCCAAGATAATACATGGAGCCTGCTAAATCTCTGGGGGACCCACACTGAGAATGGTGTTTAAGAAAATGTCCATTTTCACAGTGTACATGTGCTAATACAGAAAAACAGCTAGAGAGTTTCTATTCCTGCCATTTTATATGCTTTAAAGGGGATTCTTGTAAGTGCTCTAAAATCCAAAGTTATGCAGATTGTTCTGAAATGTAGTGTTCCTCACAAGAGTGTGGGGTAGCATAAGTGATCTAAATCTGGGGTCATTTGACCATGGATTATAGCTCCTCCCCCCTAAAACCGGTTTCCTTCTGCTCCCTTGTACTGTTAAACTGATAGGTATTAATGACTGGATGAATTACTGATCTCATTGAGATGGATGGCTGTGAACTCTCCTTTCAATTAACATAACTAAGAATAAGTTAATGACAAGCCCCCACCTAAGACAAAAGGAGTTTTGGACTAAGTGGCTGGAGGTTGTCACAATTTATGAGTCATGTGTGTGTGTACCTATTGGGTATCCAGGAAGTGGGTGGGCGGAGCCCGCACACTGCTAAAGGATCCCCCCCCAGCCTAAGGGGAGGACCCACAGGACCGGGAACCCAAATGAGTCCGGGGGACAACTCATAAAAAAACAGGAACAGGAGTGAGGTCAAAGGGTCAAAAGAAGGGAACCTGATGGGGACACCGAGCAGAGAACCCCGGACAGCGCCCACTGCCCCTCAAAGGCGTCAAGGGAGCCAGTGGACGCCGCCCAGAGGAACTCTGCCCGGATACGTGAGTGGACAGAGGATCGGAAACAGGCCCCACAGTCACAGGAGTCTCCATTGGCCAACCTCCTCACCCTGGTTGCATAGATGGTCATTTTAGCCAGGGCCAGGAGGAAGTTGACCAGGAGGTCCCGTGACTTTGTGGGGCCACGGATAGGGAGTGCATAGAGGAGAAGGTGAGGGGAAAAGTGCAGCCAAAAAAGCAACAGAAGGTTGGTGAGGAGCCGGTATAGGGGCCGCAACCTGGCGCGCTCGAGATAGATGTGCGCCAGGGTCTCCCTCACGCCGCAAAAGGGGCAGGTATCAGGGGCAGGGGTGAACCGCGCCAAGTACACGCCCATGCTCACAGCCCCATGAAGGAGCCTCCAGCTGACATCCCCAGCGGGCCTCGGGACCAGGGTGGAATATAGGCTGGCCCACCGGGGCTCCTCACCCTCCAGAGGTGGCAGGAGGTCCCGCCACTTTGTATCGGGGCGGGACACGAGGGTGAGAAGATGAAGGGTGTGGAGCACGAGCGTGTATAGATGTTTCCTTGGTGCGGTCTGAAAGCGGACCGGCTGCAGATCGTGCAGCCGGCTCACGGAGAAGGGGCGGGGGGGCCAGTTGGGTCCACGGGGCAGGGGCCCGATGAAAACTTCCGGAGGGCCCGGGGTGGAGGGTGGGCGGGGCGCGCCCTCTCGCAGGACCCGGTCGAGGTAAGCCCGAGCAGCGGGCGGCAAGGCGGCCCTCACCTCCTGGAGTACGCGCTGGGAAGTACAAGACCTGGAGAGCCCCATGCGCTGAGCGAGCGTCAGGGGATCCAGCCAGTCTCCCCGGTCGTAATCCAGGAGGTCTTCGACTCTGGTGACTTCCGCCAGGACCAACCTCCGGCGCACCGAGGGGGACTCCGCCACCTGCACACGGAGCTGGGGGTTGTGTAGCAGGGGCTCCGCGAGGAGATCTGCCCCCCCGGTGGCCGCCACGGACCTGGTTGCTGAGAACAGCTTCCAGGTCCGGAGGAGGTCCTGGTAGAAGACCGGCAGCCCGGAGAGGTCTCGCGGAAGGCCTCTCGGATCGAGATAAAGGAGCTGCCGGTCGTATCGGAGCCCTCGGAAGCGGCGCAGGAAGGCGTGCGCCAGTACTCCCCACGCCGGACTACCTGCACCATAAAGGAGCCTCTGCAGGGCCTGGAGGCGGAAGACATGGACCTGAGTGCGCAGGCACTTCAGGCCCTGCCCTCCCTCCTCCAGGGGTAGATGAAGGACCCCTACAGAGACCCAGTGCAGTCCTGGCCAAAAGAACTCCAGAATTGCCCTCCGGAGGTCGGCCAGGAAACCCGGGGCCGGGACCAGGGTGTTGAGGCGGTACCAGAGCATGGACAGGACTAGCTGATTGAGTACCAGTGCTCTCCCTCGAAGGGAGAGACACCGGAGCAGTCCTGTCCATTTCCGGAGCCGCTCCGTCACCCTGCCCTGTAAACCCTGCCAGTTCTCCGGCGGAGACGGATGCGTGGCGGAAAGGTAAACGCCGAGATAGAGCAGTGGACCCGCGCTCCACCGGATGGCCTGAAGCGCGGGTGGGAGGGAGCTCACCTGCCACCCGTCCCCGACCACTAGGCCAGCGCTCTTGACCCAGTTGACCCGGGCGGAGGAGGCCGCTGAGTACACGGCCTGGCAGGCCTCCACCCGCGCCAAGTCGCCCGGGTCCTGGACCACGAGGAGCACATCGTCGGCGTACGCCGACAGGACCAGCCGCAGCTCCGGCTCCCGAAGCACCAACCCCGTTAACCTCCTGCGGAGGAGACAGAGGAAGGGCTCGATCGCCAGAGCGTACAGCTGGCCCGAGAGGGGGCACCCCTGCCGCACTCCTGGCCCGAAGCTGACCGGCGCGGTCAGGGTCCAGTTGAGCCTGACCAGACACTCTGCGGAAGCGTACAGCACCTGGAGAAAACCTACAAACTGGGATCCAAAGCCTAACGCTCGCAGAGTGCCCAGGAGATACCCGTGGTCCACCCTGANCGGTCGTATCGGAGCCCTCGGAAGCGGCGCAGGAAGGCGTGCGCCAGTACTCCCCACGCCGGACTACCTGCACCATAAAGGAGCCTCTGCAGGGCCTGGAGGCGGAAGACATGGACCTGAGTGCGCAGGCACTTCAGGCCCTGCCCTCCCTCCTCCAGGGGTAGATGAAGGACCCCTACAGAGACCCAGTGCAGTCCTGGCCAAAAGAACTCCAGAATTGCCCTCCGGAGGTCGGCCAGGAAACCCGGGGCCGGGACCAGGGTGTTGAGGCGGTACCAGAGCATGGACAGGACTAGCTGATTGAGTACCAGTGCTCTCCCTCGAAGGGAGAGACACCGGAGCAGTCCTGTCCATTTCCGGAGCCGCTCCGTCACCCTGCCCTGTAAACCCTGCCAGTTCTCCGGCGGAGACGGATGCGTGGCGGAAAGGTAAACGCCGAGATAGAGCAGTGGACCCGCGCTCCACCGGATGGCCTGAAGCGCGGGTGGGAGGGAGCTCGCCTGCCACCCGTCCCCTACCACCAGGCCAGAGCTCTTGACCCAGTTGACCCGGGCGGAGGAGGCCGCCGAGTACACGGCCTGGCAGGCCTCCACCCGCGCCAAGTCGCCCGGGTCCTGGACCACGAGGAGCACATCGTCGGCGTACGCCGACAGGACCAGCCGCAGCTCCGGCTCCCGAAGCACCAACCCCGTCAACCTCCTGCGGAGGAGACAGAGGAAGGGCTCGATCGCCAGAGCGTACAGCTGGCCCGAGAGGGGGCACCCCTGCCGCACTCCTCGCCCGAAGCTGACCGGCTCGGTCAGGGTCCAGTTGAGCCTGACCAGACACTCTGCGGAAGCGTACAGCACCTGGAGAAAACCCACAAACTGGGATCCGAAGCCTAACGCTCGCAGAGTGCCCTGGAGATACCCGTGGTCCACCCTGTCGAACGCCTTCTCCTGATCCAGGGACAGGAGGGCGAACGACAGACCGTCCCTACACCCAAGCTCCAAGAGATCCCGGACCAAATACAAGTTATCAAAGATGGTACGGCCCGGGACGGTGTAGGTCTGGTCTGGGTGGATCACGTCCTCCAGCACGGACCCTAGCTGCAGCGAGATGGCCTTGGCTACGATTTTGTAGTCCGTGCTGAGGAGCGAGACGGGACGCCAATTCCGTAAGTCGCGGAGGTCCCCCTTCTTCGGCAATAAGGCGAGCACGGCTCGCCTGCACGAAAGAGGGAGGACCCCGCTCTGCAAGGACTCGGCCCAGACGGTGACGAGGTCTGGGCCGAGGACGTCCCAGACCACGCGGTAGAACTCCACGGTCAACCCGTCCATGCCCGGAGATTTATTGGTGGGCATGCGGCGGAGGGCTTCCGAGAACTTGGCTAAAGAGAGAGGCAGCTCAAGCCGGTCCCGGTCGCCCGCACTGGACCGTCGGGAGTCCATCCCAGAGCACTCTGCGAGCGGTAGGATCGGTCGGATCCGGGGAGAAAAGGTGTGCGTAGAAGGTCCTGGCCCTCTCGCACATCTCCGCCGGATCCGTGAGGGGGGTGTCGTCCTCTGCCAGGAGGCAGGTGACATGCTTCTTGGCCCCCCTCCTTTTCTCCAGGGCGTAGAAGAAGCGGGAGCCGCGATCCATCTCCCGAAGGAGGCGGATGCGGGATCGAACAAAAGCACCCCGGGCCCGATGATCGTCGAGGGCCCGGAGCTCCTCCCGCTTCTCCCGGCACGCTCCGCAAAGGGACGGATCCTCGGGGCTGGCGGCCAGATGCCTCTCTAGCTCCAAGACTTCCCGTTCCAACTGCTCTATCGCCGCATCCCTCCGCCGGCTGGCGCCCCGGGTGTAGTCACGGCAGAAGAGCCGGGCACGCACCTTCCCCAGATCCCACCACCGCCGCGCCGAGGGAAAGGCACGCCGCTGCCCTCGCCAGACCAGCCAGAACTCCCGGAAGGACGCCACGAAGCCCACATCCTCCAGCAAACTATTATTAAAATGCCAATAGGCCGGCCCCGGCCTCTCCGCACAGAGAGAGGCCGTCACGGTGGCAAGATGGTGATCTGAAAAAGGGGCCGGCCGGATGCTGGAGGAGTGGGCCCGTGAAAGGTGAAGGCGTGACAGGTAAATGCGGTCCAACCGGGAGTGGCACGACCGATGGGCTTCCACCCGGACATAGGTGAATGTGGAGACATCGTCCGGGTGGTGGTCGCGCCAGACGTCCACCAGGGAGTGATGATTGACAATCTCCCGGAGGACGTCCGCGGCGGCCGGGCTCTGCTCGGTCCCCGAGCGGTCCCGCTCATCGAGGGTGGCGTTGAAGTCCCCGCCCAGGACCAGGCACTCACGAGGATCCAGGGAGCCGAGGAAGGCGGACGCCTGCTGATAAAAAGGCAATCGCTCCGGGCCCGATGTCGGGGCATAAACGTTGACGAGGTTGATCACAAGCCCCTCCATGCGGACCCGGAGGTGCAGCAGGCGGCCCGGCACAACCTCGGCGACCCCCAGCACCTCGGGCCGTAGGTCGGGGGAGAACAGGGTAGCCACTCCAGCCGTACGAGCTGTGAGATGGCTAAAGTAAACCCTGTCCCCCCACTCCAGCCGCCAGCTGTCCTCGGCGGCCGGATCCGTGTGGGTCTCCTGCAGGAAAATCACAGAGTACCCCCCCTCCCGAAGGAAGGAGAGCACCTGGCACCTGCGGAGACCCACCCTACAGCCCCGGGTGTTCAAGGGTGCGATGGCAATAGGGGCCATGAGGAAGGCTGGGGGGGATCCTCGTCGGCAGGGAAGCCCACGGCCCCGNCACGCCGCTGCCCTCGCCAGACCAGCCAGAACTCCCGGAAGGACGCCACGAAGCCCACATCCTCCAGCAAACTATTGTTAAAATGCCAATAGGCCGGCCCCGGCCTCTCCGCACAGAGAGAGGGCGTCACGGTGGCCAAATGGTGATCTGAAAAAGGGGCCGGCCGGATGCTGGAGGAGTGGGCCCGTGAAAGGTGGAAGCGTGACAAGTAGATGCGGTCCAACCGGGAGCGGCACGACCGATGGGCTTCCACCCGGACATAGGAAAACGTGGAGACATCGTCCGGGTGGTGGTCGCGCCAGACGTCCACCAGGGAGTGATGATCGACAATCTCCCGGAGGACGTCNAAGCGTGACAGGTAAATGCGGTCCAACCGGGAGTGGCACGACCGATGGGCTTCCACCCGGACATAGGTGAATGTGGAGACATCGTCCGGGTGGTGGTCGCGCCAGACGTCCACCAGGGAGTGATGATTGACAATCTCCCGGAGGACGTCCGCGGCGGCCGGGCTCTGCTCGGTCCCCGAGCGGTCCCGCTCATCGAGGGTGGCGTTGAAGTCCCCGCCCA
Organism: Platysternon megacephalum; assembly: GCA_003942145.1. Classification (NCBI taxonomy): domain Eukaryota; kingdom Metazoa; phylum Chordata; order Testudines; family Platysternidae; genus Platysternon; species Platysternon megacephalum. Next base: position 361,317 of record QXTE01000228.1, read on the forward strand.
GGACCAGGCACTCACGAGGATCCAGGGAGCCGAGGAAGGCGGACGCCTGCTGATAAAAAGGCAATCGCTCCGGGCCCGATGTCGGGGCATAAACGTTGACGAGGTTGATCACAAGCCCCTCCATGCGGACCCGGAGGTGCAGCAGGCGGCCCGGCACAACCTCGGCGACCCCCAGCACCTCGGGCCGTAGGTCGGGGGAGAACAGGGTAGCCACTCCAGCCGTACGAGCTGTGAGATGGCTAAAGTAAACCCCGTCCCCCCACTCCAGCCGCCAGCTGTCCTCGGCGGCCGGATCCGTATGGGTCTCCTGCAGGAAAATTACAGAGTACCCCCCCTCCCGAAGGAAGGAGAGCACCTGGCACCTGCGGAGACCCACCCTACAGCCCCGGGTGTTCAAGGGTGCGATGGCAATAGGGGCCATGAGGAAGGCTGGGGGGGATCCTCGTCGGCAGGGAAGCCCACGGCCCCGATTGGGCCGCGCAGCAAACCGTGACCCACCCCAAAGGTGAGCAAGGAGTCACGGAAGCTGCGGACCCGCTGGTAAGCCGCGGCGCCCTGCTTCCCGGTCCGTTTACCCTCCCCCATGAGGGCCCTCGTGGCCCGGAGGATGTGATGGAAATCCCCCCATCGCTGGAGAGCGAGCTGCACCTTATTACGGGAGCCCCGGACATCCTCCAGGAACTCCCGTAGCTCCTCTCGCAGCGTATGGGGGGGCGGGGTCACTAGCCCCCGGTTGTCCTCCGGTGGGGCCCCTGGCACAGCCCCGTGGCCCACCGAGACGGACAAGCAAGGGGCGGACCCGCAACGTGGCGCCTGATGGGCCGGCACCACACAGTCCGCGTCAGACCTCGGATCAACAGGGAGCGGCAGAGGGAGGAAAGCAGCCCCTAATGGGTCGGGACAAGGAAAGACAGAGGCCGCTCCCTGAGGGTCATCCTCCCAGGAAGGGACGGAGACGACTCCAGGAGCGGCAATAACATCGCTGGGGGTGGAGGGGACAGGGCCGGGGTCAGGAGGAGGGACGGGGGGAGGGGAGGGGGCGGGATCCCGGGCCGGAGGAGGTGGAAGGGCGGGTGGTGGCCCCACAAAATCGGGCTCAGGGGTCCGGGGGGTGGAAAGGGGACCCCCGATGATGCCGGGCTCAGGCACAATGGCAGATGGAACAGCCACGGCATCAGAAGGCGGAAGAGCGCCAATGTGGTCCCCACCCGGGAAGGAACTCGGTTGCCCCACGCCAACGAGGGATTCCCCTGGTAGCTCGAGTCCCAACCGCGTGGCACCGGCCGTCGCCTCAACAGGCTCGGCGGCCGTCAGCGGGGTGCCACCTGCGGCCGGACAGGTCAAAGAGTCCAGGGGATCCTCAGAGGCGGGAGCGGAAACAATGGGTAGGGGGATGGAACACGGGGAAGGAGAGGCCGGGGTGAGGTCGGCCAGATCGAGGCCCGCTGGCAGAGGGTCGTCCTCCCCCTGGGTGACCGGGGTCAGACCCAGGGCCTCGATCTCCTCAAAGATGGACCGGAGCTCACCTCCCACCACCCCGGGGTCCTCCCCGCTAGCGCCCGAGGAGATACTTGCCCCGGGCATTGCAGGGGGTTTAGATGGTAAGGGGGCAGGAAGGGCTCCATCGGAGGTCTCCACGGGGAGGGACCGCGAGGGATAGGTGTTAATGCCCTCCGGTGCTGCCACGTCGTCCCCAGCCGGCACTGGTGGATGGAACACACCCGTGGGCAAGGCGGAAGGCTCGGCAGCGGTGCCCCCCTTTCTGGTTTTCCGGGGGGCCTCCACACCAGATGGCAAGAGCGGAGCCCGAGCCTTCCGCTTGCCCCGCTTCCCCTTAACTAAAGCCCAGCCCTCCATGGCGTCACCCGGGGATTGGCCGACAGGGGTCGGGTCGGGGGGCAGGGATGACGGCTCGGGGGCTCGAGGGGGTAACGGTGGGGGGGCACAAAAGAGGGAAGAGTC
>QXTE01000228.1:363642-453021 GCA_003942145.1 Platysternon megacephalum
AGGCTTCCCCAGGGTAGAGAGGGCGGGCAGCAGGGCAGTATTGGGGAGGTAAGGAGGAACGGAGGTCAGGACCATACGGACCCCCAGGTCCTCCAGCGGCTCCAGGGGGACGAACACGCCGCCCACCGCCAGGCCCGTCTCCACCGCCTCCTGGGCGGCGGCCTCCGAGGCAAGGAAGAAAACGACCTTGCCATACATTTTGGAGGCCGCCACGATGGTCTTGGGCCCCACCACCCTCGCCAACGCCCGCACGTAGGTCTCCACGTGGGGCGAGGCGGGCACCAGGAGGCAACGGACGCCGTGCCTCCTGGTCAAGTTGGGGAAGGGGCCCCGGTCGCTATAGATGGCAGCAGGGGCGGTGGCTGGACAAGACGACCCAGCGGTAGGCGGAGGGGCCGCCGCCACCTGGGCGTATGCCCTGGGGGGCGGGAGAGGGGCACCCGTAGAGCGGGTGGGGGGCACAGCCGGGAGGGACGCCGCGGCCGATGGCGGGGCCGCGGCAGCGGGGGTAGCCCCTGCCATGGAGGGCCTAGCCTTCCTAGCAGGGCTCTTTCCCTTCCTTTTCCCCTGGCCTTTTCTGCCGGCTGGGGGGGCTCCCCCAGAATCGGAGGGGGCGAGGGACGTGGCAGCAGCGGAGGTCACCCCGTCGCCCGCCGCTGCCGGCGCCTCAGTGGGAGCGGTGGCAGGCGGTTCGGCAGCGGCGGTTGAGGTAGAAGCTAGAGGGGTAGTTGGGGGGGTAGGCGGGGGAGGGGGGGCGGGGCTCGCCCCTGGGATCCCACCCGCCACGTTCCCCTCCATGATGGGCNCAGGCCAGGAAAGCAGCTGAGTCCCAGAGGCAGGTGCTCGAGGCAGATGGTAAGCAGGCTGTGGGGGTGGTGGTGGAGGGGGCAACGGCGGTGGTGGGGGTTGGGGAGGGGACACAGATGGACCAGGGGGCAGGCTCCGCACCACACCCCCTGGTGTGGCCCCACAAACACAGTCTAGACCCCCACCACTAGAGCACAGTTAAAAAAGTTACTCAGGTCTTAATGGCCCCCTCCACAGTGGTCTCCAGAGTCCTGTGCGCTCCCCCAACAGCCGATGGTCAGCTCTGTTCTCTGCCTCCAGGCACCAGCAGCTCCCCAGGACAAGCACAGCAGCGGCAGCAGCTCCAGCAGCCCTGGCAGCCAGGCAGGAAGGACCCCCCACAGGTGGTAACGGTGGTGGTGGTGGTGGTGGGGTCCTGGCCCCTCCCTCCAGAGGCAGGGGGGGCAGGCCGGCACGGCCCCACCCCACACTCAGCAGTGGCAGCAGCAGTCCAGGAAGGGAGCACTCCAACCAGCAGCAGTCCAAGGGAGGGAGAAGGAGCTCCAGCCAGCAAGGCAGTCAGAGGAGACTGACCACTCCCTGTGTACTTGGGTGGTCACCGGCTCCTGCCCTGAGGGGCTTAGAACAGCCCAGCAGAGGGCTGTGGCTGGGGCAAGCAGCTCCTAGGCTGATTGGGGAAGTAGGCACAGCTGGGAGCCACGCCCCAAACAGACCACAGCTGGCCTGTATAAAAGGCTGTGAGCCAGAAGCCCAAGCAGTCTCTCTCTGTACAGAGAGATGGGCCTGGCTGCAGGGAGCTAGGAACAGAGTACCTGAGTGGAGCAGGGCTGGGGAAAGACAGAGGAGCTGGGGAGCTCTAGCCTGGAAAGTCACAGGCTGTGGCCTAGCAAAAGCCAACAGGTACTGGGAGTCTCTCTCTGCCTTCAGAGAGAGAAGGGCCTGGTTGCTGGGAAGCTCAGGGTGCCTAGAGTGAGGCAGGGCTGGGGAGCTCCAGGCTGGCAACGCCCAGGCTGCAGGACCTTGTCCAAGGCCCCAGAAAGGCACTGGGTTCNAGCAGGCTGTGGGGGTGGTGGTGGAGGGGGCAACGGCGGTGGTGGGGGTTGGGGAGGGGACACAGATGGACCAGGGGGCAGGCTCCGCACCACACCCCCTGGTGTGGCCCCACAAACACAGTCTAGACCCCCACCACTAGAGCACAGTTAAAAAAGTTACTCAGGTCTTAATGGCCCCCTCCACAGTGGTCTCCAGAGTCCTGTGCGCTCCCCCAACAGCCGATGGTCAGCTCTGTTCTCTGCCTCCAGGCACCAGCAGCTCCCCAGGACAAGCACAGCAGCGGCAGCAGCTCCAGCAGCCCTGGCAGCCAGGCAGGAAGGACCCCCCACAGGTGGTAACGGTGGTGGTGGTGGTGGTGGGGTCCTGGCCCCTCCCTCCAGAGGCAGGGGGGGCAGGCCGGCACGGCCCCACCCCACACTCAGCAGTGGCAGCAGCAGTCCAGGAAGGGAGCACTCCAACCAGCAGCAGTCCAAGGGAGGGAGAAGGAGCTCCAGCCAGCAAGGCAGTCAGAGGAGACTGACCACTCCCTGTGTACTTGGGTGGTCACCGGCTCCTGCCCTGAGGGGCTTAGAACAGCCCAGCAGAGGGCTGTGGCTGGGGCAAGCAGCTCCTAGGCTGATTGGGGAAGTAGGCACAGCTGGGAGCCACGCCCCAAACAGACCACAGCTGGCCTGTATAAAAGGCTGTGAGCCAGAAGCCCAAGCAGTCTCTCTCTGTAGAGAGAGATGGGCCTGGCTGCAGGGAGCTAGGAACAGAGTACCTGAGTGGAGCAGGGCTGGGGAAAGACAGAGGAGCTGGGGAGCTCTAGCCTGGAAAGTCACAGGCTGTGGCCTAGCAAAAGCCAACAGGTACTGGGAGTCTCTCTCTGCCTTCAGAGAGAGAAGGGCCTGGTTGCTGGGAAGCTCAGGGTGCCTAGAGTGAGGCAGGGCTGGGGAGCTCCAGGCTGGCAACGCCCAGGCTGCAGGACCTTGTCCAAGGCCCCAGAAAGGCACTGGGTTCCAGAGAGGGGCAGCAGGTCCAACCCCAACCTAGCCTATGATGAGTGGCTGACACTGTAGTCTGCCCCAGGGCGCGGGGGCTAGTTGGAGACTGGCAGTAGCCTGCGACTGAGGCAAGGTGGGGATAGTGGGTGGAGGGTTCCCCTGGGAGGGGGGAGACCCAGAGAAAGGGGCACCGGGGTCCTGGGAGGGACACGGGCCAGTAGCAAGCCGGATCACCAGCCTGCAGGGGGTGCTCCAGGACGCTGGAAGAGCTAATTCCCTGGATGACCAGCAGGAGGCGCCGCAGGGGTGAGTCCACGCTCCGCTTACAGTGTGTCAATTTTATTTTGCACAGGGATGAAATCCAAGTATTTGGGAAATAAGGCATATGAATGCTTCCTGGGAGGGGAGAGGTACTGGGGGAAGTGGATTTGGGACTGCAGCAAGATAAGGGACGTTTATGGAGATGGAGATAAATGGGGATGGGGTGGTAGGGAAGGGGAGAGAGGTTGGGGTCTTAGGTGAGGCTTGTCACCCCCAGTTCTGCCAGTGCACCCCAGCCCCCTGAATTCCACAGCTCTTCCAATGCACCCTAATCACCCTGCATCCCCACCTTCCTGTACCCCATATCTCTGCCAGTGCATCCGAAATCCCCGGCAGCCCCAGTGCTGCCAGTACATCCCAATTCATACACAAACCCTGCACACATGCACCAATTCACTTAGACTGTGAGCTCTTTGGGGCTGAGATGTCTCTGCTATTATTAGTGTCACAGCAGCACCACTATAGTTAAGGCTTCATCACAACTGCTGTCTCTAGGTCGAAATTTCTAAATCCTCTAAGACTGACATGCTGTGTCAGATTCTTTTGAAATTTGGTGCGCCTCAGGAGGGTGTAGGTAGGGTAGGCTTTGGGCCATTTGAGCTAGGATCTGCAGAGATACAAGACATGTTGTGTATATAACTATAGATGTAACTCATGTTACTTGCTACAAGTTGTCTGTTATAAATCTCCCCCACACATCCCTTTTCTCCTTTAATAGTGACAGATAGAAGCCTGTAGGTGAGAGTAAATGGGTTGTAAAAGGAGGTGAGGCGCTTATACATTTCAGCAACTATTTCAACTTATACATTTCAGCTTATTGTGGCATTGCTGAAAGGGCAGTGTTAAGTTTGCATAGGCAATCTTAACTGTGCATTTCCTGGTTTTCAGAAGTTTGAGTTTTGCTTGATTCAATGTTCTGCACAGAGATGACATACCACCAAGCAACCTTCATTCTGCGTTAACATAGTTTGTTACTAAGAATTAATGCCAATCAACATGGGCTTATGGAACTAACTTGATAACTTTTCTGATGAGATTACCAGTCTGATTGATAAAGGTAATAGTGTCCATCAGGGTGGATTAAAATCAAAGATTTAAAAAAAAAAATTAAAACCCCATGCTCTGGGTATCCCTAAGCCTCTGACTGCCAGATGCTTAGAATGGATGACAGGGGATGGATCACTCGATAATTGCCCTGTTCTGTTCATTCTCTTTGAAGTATCTGGCAATGGCCACTGTTTAAAGGCAGGATACTGGGCTAAATGGACCATTGGTCTGACCCAGTGTGGCTGTTTTTATGTTCAGAGAAATGTAGAAATTGAGAATCCTGGTTCAATTCCAAGTTCTGGATGGGTGTTTGCTCTAGTGGCTATAAATCATTTTGCCCCATACTTCTCTGCTCTAACACCACTTCCCCAACAGCTTCTGTCACATTCTCTGCTCCCTGTACTCCCTACACTCCGCTAACTCCTGCCCAGTCCCCCTCTCCTCATCTATCACCCCCACTCATCTCTCTGCATATGTATCAGACTGATTTCTCTTCCTCCATGGTGCCTGAGTGCCAGCTGGGGGGGCACTGAAAGCATAGGAGACAATCTCCCTAGTCTGAGTTCCTGTGTTCAATACCACGAGTAACAATTGCAAGGAAGGTCCTGCTCAGCCTACAGGTCTGGGATGTAGTATGCTAAACTGCTCTATGGGGGTGGCGCATGCTAGTGAAGATGGAATTTTGGAAAATAATGCCATTAGCCTCTAACAAACCTCTGAGTAGGTGCAAAGTGATTTTCAACGGCTTACAACTTAGCCAAATTTGGGTGGATTTTCACAGGGACAACAGAAGGCACAGGCCTGACATTAGGGTGGACTCCCTGTCAAATTTCCAGTCATTGCTCAAAAAACAGAAGGTATGAGTTTTTCAATGAAATGGTTATAAGGATTTTTAACATAACATTTTCCCTAATCTTGTTCTCTGAATCAGCTACATTGTTTTACCTGAAACTTTCCAGAATAATTCAGCTGGAGATAGCCTTCGAGCATGAAATTTTTTTTAGCACAGTTTAAGTCTGGCAAAGCTGTAAGCAACTAGAAAGAGGGTCTTCTAATGGAAAGTGTTAGGCAACCTTAATTATAAGCAGTACTACCAACACCATCTATAATAAGAACAGGTCAGTTATACAAAGTGATCTGTATCACTTGACAAAATGGGCTCATTTGAACATGCATTTTAATACAGCCAAATGCAGTGTCATACATCTAGGAACACAGAGTAGGTGACACTTACAGAATGGAAAATTGTATCCTGTTAAACTGTCACTCTGAAAAGAACAATGGCTCATGGTGGATAATCAGCTGAACATGAGCTCCCAGTGAGATACTGTAGCTAAAAGGTTTCATTCAATTCTTGGATATAATAAGCAAAGAAATATCAAGTATAAGAAGGGAAGTGGTATCACCTCTGTATACAGCATTGGTGAGAGACCATTACTGCAATCATGTCCAGATCTTGTGACCTCAAATTACAAAGAATTTTAAAAAATTAGAAAGGTTCAGAAAAGGGACAAATTATTTGAGGGTGGGAAAACATACACTATAGTGAAAGAATTAGGAAAGTTTGATCTATATAGCTTACCCAAACGATGGTTAAGAGCTTACTTGATCACTGTCTATAAGTAGCTACATGGGAAGACTCTTTACTTGAGAAGACAAAGAAATAACATCCAATGTCTGGAAGCTGAAGTTTGATAAATTCGGTCTAGAGATAAGGTGCACATTTTTAATAGAGTAATTAACTAATGGCACAACCTATCAAGATATGTGGTGGATTCGCCATGACCTGAAGTCTTCAAATCAAGATTGGATGTCTTTCTAAAATATATGCTCTAGCTCAAACACAAGTTATGGGCTTGATGCAGAAATAACTGAGTGAAATTTTTGGCCGACGTTATGCATGAAGTCAAGCTAGATGATCATAATAGCTCTTTATAGACTTTAAATATATTAATTTAGTCTGCAGAATACTTAACTGTCATGTACAGAATAAAGATTGAATGCTGTATTATTCCATTTTAGTCTCATCCTACAAAGAACATTACTAGCTCCTTATAGTTGTATTCTGTTTCAGAACATTTCTCAAGACATGTAATAGATACACAGCAAACATTGGTTAATGTTACTCATTCCTACAGGAGAAATACAATGATCAATACTGTACATTTCTAAAGTACTGATTTAAATACAAACCAATAAAACCTCCTTGGAAGGTAGGAAACTGTTATCCATTTTTAGAGATGACATTCACCCACTGACAACAGGACTGTCAAAATATACCATTTTGAAAAAGTAAGAGGGGCAGTTACAACTGCATATGCTAGCAAGTTACCACATCTATATCAGATCCAGGCAATTATACAGAACTCTCCTCCCAATTCATTCCTCCCTCCAGAAGCATCTGATTCTCTTGCTAGGCTAGCTCCTGCTTCCTTGTCTAGGAAGACTCAAAGGTATCACTCTAGTTTTTTTACCTGCTCCTGTACATCTTCAAACTCTGAGCTGAGAAGCTCTATGAAGATAGGGACAGCTCCTGCTTGAATCACAATCCGAGTCTGATGGGAATTTCCAGAGGCAATGTTTGTCAGCACCCAAGCAGCTTCAAACTAGAACATGAAATACAGGGGCAACATTCACTAGCAGCATTCAGTAGCATACACAAGTAGCAGGAAGTGTAAACATCTTCTATAAAAAATTAACATTACAGAAAATTATCGTGTAACTAAACGAATTAACTGGGCTAAATTTGCAAACATTTTCGAGAATAGGGATGTAATTTAAAGATATTATGAGATTTACAGAAACAATATCAAATGTTCCATGGCATCTCAGCCACCATTTATTTTTGTTATGAAGTTCCACAGAAGCTTTTACTTTGTTCCACTCCCTTTCCTCTTTGCCAAAGGGACCTATATGCAAGAGTGGAATCCTTATATATGAGTTTTCACACAGGGATAATTCTCAGAGCCTCTCAAGTCTCCCCGTCCAATGCACTGGTCAGCCGTCTACCCAAACATGCACTCAGAAACAGAGATGGATAAATAGTCTGCTTGACACAAGCTTATTGATACATGGAAGAAAGGGGTGTCATTTTAGAATCTATTAGGAACAAATATTAAGATTTTCCTAACCTCTTCCCATGGTGTTTCCTTCTAATTACAACCCAATATTACTCTACAATAAGGAGTATCATATTTCTTTAGTTACCCCTGTGTTCTGTATCACTGTTAGGATTTATTAGTGCATGATGTATTTATTTAAACACACACACACACACTTTTAGTTAAATTAAGATCTTGAATTAACAATCCACATAATTTAAAAATTACAAATATTTTAAATAAAAACTGTCATTTAGGTTAAAATGTATGGTTTCGTAAAACATTTTATCAGAAATGTTTACTGTGTCAATGGAAACGTCCCACCCACCGCAATTTGATTCCCAAAGTCATATGGAAAGCTAAATATTGCTACGATGTGCTAGCGCATGAGTCAAAATAAGATTATCTAGAAACCAACTTACAGTACAACCAAAGAATTATAGTTGAAATGCAAAAAAGGAAACAGCATCAATAGCTGAAAAGTAAACTAGACATTATAAATTGTTCCAATTTTAACAGTAATGAATTTTTAAATATATAAATTCTTTATTCAACAATATCCCTTTAAAAGGTTAATTTGCTTGCCAATACTACTATTCATGGCTTCAGGACTACATATCTATCCTGCAACAGTCACTAACCTGCACATTGGAATTAATGATTAAATCAAATATAGTAAAGGCATACACCGAACCTTAAGGGGATAAAATCAGGGCTCAGCAAGTAATAGGAAGGTCTGTTTTCAAACTGCAATTTTTAACCTTATGTTAATAATTTGCATTTGCAACTTTTTTAAAATAAATGTGCATTGTTCTGTGACACAACAAACAGGATAGGCTGCAATGAGGCTTCTGGTATTTGTGATGTCAGACTGCAATAGATATCTTCAGTGAACGAGGAAGCAACAAGGAGAGTTCACAGAACGGGAGGATAATTTCTTTTAAAAAGAGACAGTTAAGATTAAAATGTATTTACATTCCTGTAATTTTTCTTCTCTGAAGTGGGCACCTGGTGCTCCATGATCTATTATAACTGGGTTATTTTTCCTCATCTTCCAAGCACAGACTCTCCTCTTTTTAAAAAACAACAACACACACACCCTCTAGCTTTACAATGTACAGCCATCAAGTGGAGCTGCTCAGAGCACTGATAGCCTCTCCAACTCCACCACCAAATGCACAAGCTGAGAAGAAGTTATATAGCCTGACTAATAAACATTATGAATGATTAAGCAATCTCCTGGCAAAGTACTTCTACTTATTCACTTATTGTAGAACAAAATTGAAAAGACTTACAGCAAAACCAGAACCCAGTATGAGGGAATCCAAAGATTTTCCATCTTTCTATAGAAAAGAATTTGGTAGATAGCTACATCTATTGCTAGTGTCCCAGTCTATGATTTGCCTCCAGAAGAAACAGGAATGCTCCCCCTCATACCACCCCCCTACCCCTCGCAAAAAAAATCTTTAAAAATGTAGGGGATGATAGCCATGATGAAGACCAGAGTTGGGCATGAGCATTCATGCTGGAATCTCGTGAAGTAATGCTGTGTGCACTTTAAAGCTTTGCTGAATTGGTTTTACATCTTGCAACAAAATGGTGCACTCTCCTCCCTTGATGCTGACATTTTAGTGCAGAATCACAGTCCTCTGACTGGTCCACTGAAGCTCTCAGGTTGACGGCGTAAGAACTAGACACTCAGCAATAGCACTTCGATGAAAGCTGCTGTCAGATTTAATAAGATGGCAGGGTAGGCTGATCTGGCATGAAGGGAAAGTGGAAGGAGATGCACCTCAACCTGAAGAGTTCAACTGTTTTGGTGGTCTACTGGCACATGCAGGCTGACAGTATTGGCTAGGCTGATGAAGAAAAGCAATCAGCAGGTATGGTAAGAAGGCAGTCTGGATTAGACTACACTGACCTATGAGAGGCCAAACAGAAAACACAAGATCTATTGGTACTGACAGGTTAGCAGTGTGGCCTAGGTCACTTTGCTGCATATTATGAAAAATAAAAAACAGAGAAAGCAATCGTAAAGTGGAGGACTAGATTAGGCCACACAGATACATCCCCTCATCCCCATTAGGGTGCCAGGGGAATAGAGGGTTAACTGTCACCAGCAGGCTGGCAGTATAGGCCAGACTGCTCTGCTGACTCAGTGAGTCAAAACCAGTGAGAGGAGTGATTGAAATATGGAGAAATGGCAGGCTAGGCCATGCTGCATAAACCCACTTCTGAAGGAGATGTCTGGGGAACAAATATCTGTGCACATAACCCTCAGCCTTCCCTGATAATGGTAATTGGTACTAAATATGGGGAATGGAGCCATTCGAGTGTGTGTGTGTGGGGCGGGAGGGGGGGGGTGTTTCTTTTAAACTGGAGGAGAGAGTTCAAGATACCAACAACAAGGACTAGCTAAGGCGCTTTGGGTATGTCTACACAACAAAAAAAGACCCATGGTTGGCCTGTGCCAGCTGACTTGGGCTTGCAGGGCTTGGGCTGCAGGGCTGTTTCTTTGCTGTGTAGACTTCCGGGCTCTGGCTGGAACCCTGCGGGATGGGAGAGTCCAAGAGCTCGGGCTCCAGTCCAAGAGCTCGGGCTCCAGCCCGAGCCTGGAATTCCACACAGCAATGAAACAGCCCCGCAGCCCAAGTCAGCTGGCACAGGCCAGCCATGGGTTTTTCTTTACTGTGTAGACATACCCTTTCTGGAACACCTGGGGCAACACACCTGGTTACTATGGCAGGCTGAAATCGATAGGGCATCCTGCACAGTGGTTTACAACTCCTGGATACCATAATTCATCCCAGATTGTTTTTTTCAAAATGCCAGCTCCTGCTACTTAATTTCCACTCCAAGCAACTAAAGGCTTGCCTGCTAAGTTGCTGCTGTTTGAGTCAGCCCTTGTTGCCAGGTTTCACCTTGGCGGAGGGCACTGAGTAACAAAGAGCTACTGGCTAGGAGATTCTGCAAAGCTGTCCCAAATTTCTATCCCAAGCAGCTGAAAGTTTGCCTGCCACATTACTGCAGAGTGGGAGAGGCAGTGCATTATTGTACAGCTGGGCTGCAAGCAGAAGCCCCTTTGATCTTAGCTGGGTCTGCTACACTGTGAATGAGGACAAAACAGGTAATGTCTGGCAGACTCCTGTTCTCAAAAACCCTCTGCCAACTGGGGGCATCAAGATGACGAAAAAAAATAAAAATAATGGAAAAAGCTCTTGCCTGGAGATAGAGAGGCATAGCGAAACCTCCTGTTTCTTCAAGTGAGGCAATCATTTATCTGAACAGCTTCTCTTGCTAGTAACTACATTGTGAAGCTAGAGGGAAGTCTTCCTGTATTTTTGGGGGGAGGGGAGGAAGAAAAGAGCTCCTTGCTCAGAAGATGAGAAGGAATAACCCAGGTGTAATAGGTTTCAGAGTGGTAACCATGTTAGTTTGTATCAGCAAAAAGAATGAGGAGTACTTGTGACACCTTAGAGACTAACAAATTTATTTGAGCATAAGCTTTCGTGGGCTAAAACCCACTCCATCAGATGCATGCAGTGGAAAATACAGTAGGAAGAAAGATATAGATATAGATATATATATATACACACACACACAACATGAAAAAATGGGTGTTACCATACCAACTCTAATGAGACTAATTGATTAAGGTGGGCTATTATTATCAGGAGGAAAAAAAAAACGTTTGTAGTGATAATCAGGATGGCCCATTTCAAACAGTTGACAAGAAGGTGTGAGTAACAGTAGGGGGAGAATTAACATGGGGAAATAGTTTTTAGTTTGTGTAATGACTCATCTACTCCGTCTTTATTCAAGCCTAATTTAATGGTGTCCAATTTGCAAATTAATTCTAGTTCTGCAGTTTCTCGTTGGAGTCTGTTTTTGAAGTTTTTTTTGTTGAATAATTGAGACTTTTAGGTCTGTAATTCAGTGACCAGGGAGGTTGAAGTGTTCTCTGACTGGTTTTTGAATGTTCTAATTCTTGACGTCTGATTTGTGTCCATTTATTCTTTTGCGCAGAGACTGTCCGGTTTGGCCAATGTACATGGCAGAGGGGCACTGCTGGCACATGATGGCATATATCACATTGGTAGATGTGCAGGTGAACGAGCCTGTGATAGTGTGGCTGATGTGATTAGGTCCTATGATAGTGTCCCCTGAATAGATATGTGGATAGAGTTGGCAACGGGCTTTGTTGCAAGGATAGGTTCCTGGGTTAGTGTTTTTATTGTGTGGTGTGTGGTTGCTGGTGAGTATTTGCTTCAGGTTGGGGGGGCTGTCTGCAAGCGAGGACTGGCCTGTCTCCCAAGATCTGAGAGAGTGAGGGATCGTCCTTCAGGATAGGCTGTAGATCCTTGATGACAAACATCTACAAAATCTCTATCAAGCGTTCTTACAACTACAATACCCACCTGCTGAAGTGAAGAAAGATTGACAGAGCCAGAAGTCACCTACTACAGGACAGGCCCAACAAAGAAAGTAACAGAATGCCACTAGCCATCACCTTCAGCCCCCAACTAAAACCTCTCCAGCGCATCATCAAGGATCTACAACCTATCCTGAAGGATGATCCCTCACTCTCAGATCTTGGGAGACAGGCCAGTCCTCGCTTAGCCCACAAAAGCTTATGCTCAAATAAATTTGTTAGTCTCTAAGGTGCCACAAGTACTCCTCGTTCTTTTTCCAGGTGTAACAGATCATGGAGCACCTGATGCCCCACAGGGGAAAAAAGTATCTCTACCCTCTACAGCCCAGTTCATGGGATGTTTGACACATTTATAGGCTTAACTTAGTTTGCATTTTGCCCTTCAATGCTCAGTATAGATTTAATCACAGGAGATGTAATTTGCACAGTAGGGGAGCCAAAATTTTGCCCAATTTAGGGCTGCATTGACAATATGTCAGGACGTGGAGGACTGCATCTACGCATAATGAAGCACTATTTCACCTATTCTCATCTTGCATACAGAAAAGTGGTCCATGGAGATTAAAAATTCCAATCTGAAGAAGTTATTCACCTTGTGCAGTAAAGATGGTTCTTCGAGATGTGTATCCCTATGGATGCTCCACTGTAGGTGTATCTGCGTCCCTGCGCTGCTGATCGGAGAATTTTGGTAGCAGTGTCCCTTCAGCCCGCGCATGCACTGCGTCCCCCTTGTGGTCTGCCACGAGGCTAACCAGCATTGTGCAGGCGAACCCTCCTCAGTTCCATCTCTACTGCAGAGTGTATGATGAGAACTCCGAAGTAGAGGGGAGGAAGGTGAGTCATGGAGCACCCATAGGGGGACACATCTCTCAAAGAACCATTGTTACAGCACAGGGTGAGTAACTTCTTCTCTTCTTCAAGTAGTGTCCCTATGAATGCTCCACTGTAGGTGACTCCCACGCAGTATCCTCCACTGAAAGCTGGGGCTTTGGAGTCGAGTCTGTGATGGATGACAGTATCATGGCACCGAATCTGGCATCTGCAGCAGAGTCCCCCAAGGATGTCAGTGTTCTGCAAAATGTATGTGCAGATGCCCAGGTAGCTGCTCTGCAGATTTCTGATATAGGGATACCCTTGGAGAAGGCGACAGATCTCATGGAATGTGTGCAGACTGTAAATTGGAGCGCTAAATTGCGAATCTGATAGTGTTTGACAGTCCAAGACCCATTTAGAGAGTCTGAGCTGAAATCGCTGGGCTTCTAGACCTGTCCACCATGGAGAGGAAGAGTCTTGGAGATTTTCTAAAAACCCTTGTCCTGTCCAAATAAAAGGCCAAAACTCTCTTTACATTGAGCATATGGAAGATGGCTTCCCTATTATCCTGGTGAGGTTTGGGATAAAAGATTGGAAAATGAATGAGTTGGTTCACGTGAAATGTGGAAGTTACTTTGGGGGTGAACTTCGGATGTGGTCTAAGTGCGACGGTCAGGAAAGAATACTGTGAAGGGGGAATGCGCCATCAGGGCCGCTCTCTCCCTATCCTTCTTGCCAAGGTAATGGCGATCAGGAATGCCATCTTCATGGAAAGATGAGTTAAAGAACAAGTGGCCATGGGTTCAAAGGGCGGTCTAGTCAGTCCTTTTAATAGTAGATTGGGATCCCATTGTCGAGTAGGAAGCCTAGACTGTGAAAAGAAGTTTGATATGGCCTTGAAAAACCTCTTTATAGTCAGTGAGAAAAAATTGAGTACTCTTCTACCTACTGGTGGAAGGTCACTATTGCTGCTAAGTGTACTTTCAGCCAGCTAAGACAATCCTGATTTCTTAAAATTCAGCAAATAGTCCAGGGTGACTCTTTTGGACTGGCATCAGATCCAGAATCTAGTCCACATCTGTAGGTAAGTACGAGGGGTAGTCACTTTTCTGTTGTGTAATATCACTTTCTGTACCTCTTCAGAGCATAGAAACATCATGTGCTGGAACCATGAAAGAGCCAGGCTTTGAGCCATAATATCTGTAGGTTGGGATGGAGAGTACACCTCTCATTCTGGGAGAGGGGGTAAGAAGTGGTTGGAAGAGTGGACACAGCACCAGTTGTGCCAGCTAACGGTACCATGACTATCTTGGCCAGGTGGAAGCAATCGGTATGATGTTTGCTATTTCTCTTTTTATTTTCAACAAGACTTTCAGCAATAGAGGGAATGGGGGAAAGGCGTAAATAAGGCCCTTCTCCCATGAGAGGAGAGCATCCCCCACAGACTGCTGGCTGATGCCCACTCTGGAGCAGTACTATGCACATTTCTTGTTCTGGTAAGTAGCAAAGAAGTCTATTATCAGTGTCCCCCATTGTCGTAGTAAGTCATAGACTCAGTGATACTCCATCTCCCACTCGTGGTCATGTGGGAATTTGTGGCTGAGACTGTCCACTGTTGGGTTGAGTACTCCTGGTAGGTAAACCACTGATATTGTAACATTGTGGGAAGTGCACCAGTTCCAGAGCTTTAATGCTTCCATACAAAGAGAGGGCAACCTGGCACCTCCTTGATGGTTTATGTAATATTTGCACGCTATATTGTCCATCATGACTATGGCTCCATGTTTGTCACAGAGGTCTCAGATTCCGTGGATTTCTGTGACTTCTGCAGCGGCCCGGATGGCCTGGGAGCCGCCTGAGCAACTCAGGCAGCCCCTGGGCCAGTCGTACTGGCTGCTGCTGCGGCAGTGTCGGGCCCCCCCCGCCCCTCAGCACTAGGAGTTTGGGAGGGGGGCTCAGGGCTGGGGTGCAGGGCGGTGCTTACCGGGGGGGGGGGCCTCCCTGGAAGGGCGACGGGCTCCCCTCCCTCAGCTCCTAGCTCCATGTGCTTCCTCCGCCCGCAGGCACCACCCCCGCAGCTCCCATTGGCTGCGGTTCCTAGCCAATGGGAGCTGCAAACTGGGGCTTGGGGTGGAGCCGAGGCAGCAGGCGTTTATTGGGTCTTTCCACCAATTCATGAATGGTTTGATTTTGGTGACCATCAATAGGAGTTTGTCTATGTTGTCTTTGTTCAATCTGCAAACCGAACTGAACTATGCTTGGAGGCATTTCATGCAAAGTCTGGTATGAGCTATCACTGATGTGCCCCAGAAGCTGAAGGCAATGTCTGGCCAATATCGGAGGGCTGGATTGCACTGTCTTTATAAGTGTGGCGAGACTGAGGAATCTGTGTTGTGGGAGGAGCGCTCTCGCTCAGAGTAGAGATTGGCTCCTATGAATTCTAGTCTCTGTATCGGTATTAATGTTGATTTTTGTGCATGGACTTGTAGGCCCAGATTCTTGAATAGATCCAGAGTGGTATAGATAACTCTCCGGGCTTCGACGAAGGAATGTCTCCTCAGGGGGCAATCATTCAGGTAAGGTAGATCATAATGCCCTGGGAGTGTAGGTGGGCTGCCATCACAGAGAGGACCTTGGAGAATACTTGGGGGGCCAATGAGAGGCCAAAAGGGAGTATCCTGTACTGTTGGTGGTCCTGGCCTAGGGTGAATCTGAAATATCTTCTGTGACACAGTATGATCGAAATGTGGAAATAAGCATCTTGGAGGTCGAGGCCGTGAACCAGTCTCCTTTTTCTAACATTGGAATAATCATCGCCAAAGTGACCACCTTGAAAATATTTTTCTGCCAAAAAGATTAAGGTGCTTCCAGTCCCAGTCATAGAAGGTGGATTTCAGGTGATGCTGACAGCCTCTTGAATTCACCACATCCACAATGATCAAATTGGGAAGGAGGGGGGCACGCAGCTGAGAGAAGAGAAAGTCCGTATCTTTCGCTGGCAGGTAATAATTTATATTGTCCTGCTTACATGTTGACAGGACCGATGCTGGGGTCTGCCATATGAGTTTTGCAGGTTCCAAGAAGGCCTCGTTATTGGGAAGGGCTACTCTGAACAATGCAGAGGAGTGTAGAATGTCCAATAGGCTTATGGTGTGACCTGGTCACCTCTTGTAATGGTAGTTGTAATGCATCTGCCACCCTCTGAGCTAGCTCCTGGAAAAGCTTGAAGTCATCTGCCAACGACAGAGGAGGGGGCATCACTCTCTCATCTAGCCATGAAGAATTGAAGTTGGTCTGCTTGGTAATCTCCCCCTCGACTTCAGCCTCTTGTTCCTCTCCTAACTGTTCAGGGGGCTCAGACATCCTCGACAGAGCAGCCGAAGGAGGGGTCTCATGGACTCCTGATAGGCCAAGCTAGAGCCACGGTGTCTATATGCCTGCCAAGGGTCCCAGTAAGGCCACTGAGAGGGTGGGGAAGGGCCGAGGGTTGCCAACTGTCTAATCACACAAACCCAAACACCCTTGCCACTCCCCCTTCCCCGAGGCCCCACCCCACTCACTCCATCCCCCCTCCCTCTGTCACTTGCTCTCCCCCACCCTCATCTCACTTTCACCATGCTGGGGCCGAGGGGCTTGGCGTGTTGGTGGGGGTGAGACGTGTGGGCTCTGGGAGGGAGTTTGGGTGCAGGAGGGGGCTCTCGGCTGGGGTAGGGGTGCAGAAGGGAGTGCGGGGTGCAGGCTCCGGCTGGGAGGCGCTTACCTTGGGCGGCAGCACAACAGGGCTAAGGCAGGCTCCCTGCCTGCCCTGGTCCCGCACTGCTACTGCAAGCACCACCCCCGCAGCTCCCATTAGTCGCAGTTCCCAGCCAATGGGAGCTGCAGAGTCAGCGCTCAGGGTGGGGGGAGCGCGCAAAGCCCCCTGGCCTCTCCAGGGGCCACAGGGACATGCTGGCCACTTCCGGGAGCGGCACAGGGCCAGGGCAGGCAGGAAGCCTGCCTTAGCCCCGCTGCATTACCGGACTTTTAGTACCTAAAATCTCCCGGTTTGGCTTCAGCAGCCTCCGGGAGATAGGGCCTGATTCCAGAAGACTCCTGGCAAAACCAGAAGGGTTGGCAACCCTAGAAGGGCCCCAGAGAGATTGGTACCACGGCAGCCCATACCAAGGAGGCTGGGGGTTCAGATGGGTGGTACGGCTGAGGTCCATGCTGGAAATGGGTACTGTAGGGTAGATGAGAGGAGTGGTGGGAGATTGTCCTCTTGTTCACTGTCTGACTCAGCACTCAAAAATGGGGGTGCATGGCATGATGTCACTGGCAAGTCTGGAGCTCTGGGTGGACTCGGCAGCGGGGCCCTGGTACCAACCAGAGGTGAATCCAGTTTGTCAGACAAAAGGTCTGTCACGTGCCGGAAGTCCGACAGTGCTGCAGTCAGCGGTACCAGTAGCGTTTGGCAGTACTGAGACATATGCACCGAAGGAGTTGGTGATGCCGTCCTGATCGCACGGTCCACTGGTGCATGGCATGCCGACAATGGTACCGACGTTGATGTCTGCACTGAAGGAGCCTTCCCTATGATGGATTCTCTAGTTTTCTTGCACCCAGGCAGTACCAATGATTCTTTGCTAGTGCCCGTCGGGTCCTTAGGTAGCCCAACATGTTCTGTCAGGGCAGTACTGTGTGAGCTCTTGGTACCAGATTTAGATGGCTTCAATTCTGTCAGTACCGATGATACCGAGGGAGCCAGAGATACTTTTCGGCTCGGTCGGGGCTTGCTGTGGGGACTCTCAGGCCTTTTCATAGAGGTCTTGTGACAGTGGCTCAAGGTTGACTTTTAAGCTCATCTCCCTTAGATGTAGAGGGTTGCAGTGAGGATTCTCGCCATACGGAGTATCGGTGCGGCTTAGAGGGTGGTTGGAGGGCCACTTCCATTAGGAGAAGCTTGAGTCTCAGTTCTCTATCCCTTCTGGATCTGGGTTTCAGTTGTTGGCAAAAACCACACTTCTGTGGGATATGGTTCTCTCTCAGGCAGCAGACACACTGTGAATGTCAGTCAGTCACTGGGATAGATTCTTTGCAAATGAGACACTTCTTGAAGCCCAGTGAACCAGGCATACCCTGTCCATGAAAGGGGGGAGGGCAAAGAAAAACGAAGTTTAACATAAAGGGTTTTTTTTAGCTATATAAATAAATAAAAGTGAAAAGTGAAAAAAGAAAAGGGAGCTCTAAAATATTAGAGAAACAATTAGTAATTCTATAGAATGGGCAATGATCCACTAACAGTCAGCTAAAGGTCCATCTCTAGCCACGGGCGGTTGAGAAGGAACTGAGAAGAGTTCACATGCGCAATGCTGGTTAGCCTCATGACAGACCACGGGGGGAGGGGAGAGGGGCGAAAGACAGCACATGCACAGGTCAAATGGACACTGCTACCAAAAATCTCTGATCAGCAGCAGAGGGACGCAGATGCACCTACAGTGGAGCATCCATCGGGATACTACTCAAAGAAGCAGCAGTGTTTCCCATTACAGTGGAGGCCACCTAGTGCAAGAGTATTGTGTGAAGAGATCCTAATATATCACACCCTTCTATTACAGAGGAAAGAAACCCTGGCCTGTACTGAACAACTCCATAAGGCAGCATTTAACCTGCACACTGCACTGAAAAAGTACCTGTTATTTTATGAATTTTGAAAGAACATTTATTCTACCCCACTTATTTTATTAAATTAAACGACCATTAATCTGTGTAGATTTGGTATGGTTAGGCCAGATTTCCTTCCTTTCCCTCTATTTTCTACTGGCCAGGAAAAAATTCCAGCTACAATGAACCAGAGTGAAAGTGAAAGGAATTCCCAAGGGTAGGCTTGTGACAAGGAGATTAACTTCTATTCTAAACCATAATCACATTTCCAAAACCAGCTCAAGAAAAGTTACAGATTTCCTACCTTTATCACCTTGGAAGTTATCTATATTCAGGTCTAAATTTTTCATTCTGGATTGGCATAAAAACAGTTACTAACCTGCTCTGTAACTGTTGATCTTCGAGATGTGTTGCCCATGTCCATTCCACTTCAGGTGTGCACACACCCAGTGCACCAGAGACAGAGATTTTTCCATCAGTGATACCTCTCGGGGTGGCGTATGCACTCTCTGCTGCCTCATACTGCTACACAATGGTATAACAGGTGGAGCCACCACAGACCATGTCGCCCCAGTTCCTTCTTACCAGACAGACACTGATATAGAGGTGAGAGAGAGTAGGTAGTGGAATGGACGTGTGCAATATCTCGAAGAACAACAGCTACAGAACAGGTCAGTAACCGTGCTGTCTTCTTCATGTGATTGCACATGCCATTCCACTTCAGGTGACTCATAAGTAGTTCAATCCAGAGGTAGGTTTCAAAGTCTACCTGAACGAGGATTGAAGAACTACTCATCTGAACTTGGCAACGTCTCTGGACTGCTGAGATATAGCATAATGAGTTGTAAAGGTAGGTACCGATGACCAAATTGCAACTCTACAAATATCTGCTACATGCACTTGAGCCAAAAAAGCTCCAGAAGCTGCTTGAGATTTTGTAGTGGGCACTACCACTCTGCTTGGAGAGGGTATATTAGCAATGTCAAAGCACATACGTAATGCACGATGAAGTCCTCTGCATTGAGACTGTAAAGCCTTTCATCTTATCTGCAACGGACACAAACAACTGTGATGAAGATCTGAAAGACCTCATTCTAAGTAAAAAGTCAACACCCTTCTAGCACCCAAGGTATGCAGTCTCTCCTCATCCTTATGAAAATAGGACTTAGGAAAGAAAGTTCGTAAATATATGGCTTGATTGAGGTGGAATTACGATATTACTTTAGTCAGGAATTTCAGATGTGGATGAAAGTAACTTTTCCTTATAAAAATCTGCACAAAGAGGTTCAGCTACCAAAGCTCGTAACTCCACCACTCTTTCCACAGTGGTAATAGCTGCCAAAAAATGCTACTTTCATAGAGAGATGCAGCAAATAGCCATGGGTTCAAAGGGAGGACGCATCAACTGACTTAGCACCACATTTAAGTCCCAGGAAGAAATGGGATCTATGACGTGGGGATATAACCTAACCAGACCCTTTAAGAATCAGACTGGCAGAATCAGAAAATACTGAACAGCCTGCAATTGGAGGTGGAAAGTAAAAATAGCTGCCAGGTGAATTCTGATTAAACTAATCAATAGGCCTTGTTGTTTCAGGTGGAAAAAACAGTCAAAGATGTTGGCTAGAGGCCAGGACTGCTGAAACACCCTTCTGTTTTGACCATAAGGAGAATCATTTCCACTTCAACATATAAGCTTATCTAGTAGAGGGTGTTTTGCACATTCCCTGAATCCTCTGCCTTACCCATGGAGCATCCAGGCCATCAGATGGAGAGCGAGTACTCCTGCAGGTATTGTCACTGCATGACAAGCTCAAACTCACTTTAACCAGCCTGGCAACTTCGAGATGAAGTCTGGCATGTTGAACCACATACATGCAGGAGGTCATGTGTCCCAGTAGTCAGGCAATTTTTTACTGTTGTAAACAGATGAGCTTTTAGATCTATGGAAATGTTTAACATTGTCAGGAATCTGGCTTGAGATTAGGAATGCCCTGGCTACTGCAGAATCCAGGATTGCTCCTATAATTCGTTCTCTGAACTGGGAAGAAGACTGACTAGTCCTCATTAATCAACAGATCCGAACTCCAAAGAGGCAACAGACCCTGGATAGATCTCATAACAGCCAGTCATGTAGGTGAGGAAATACTTGCACACCTTGTTTCCTTAGGAATCCTGCAACCACTGCCGTGCATTTTGTAAATACTTGTGGGGCAGCAGACAGGTCAAAGAGTAGGACTGTAAACTGATAATAGATGTTGTTGACCAGAAGTCTTAGGAATTTCTGGAGGCTTGGCTGGATTGCCACATAGAAATATGAGTCCTTCAAATCAAGGGCAGTGTACCAGTCACCGGGATCCAGGAAGGGGAATGATGGTGGCCAGGGAAACCACGCAAAACCATCAGGAAGTAATATGATTAAAAACCCTTCCCTCAGTGGGGGGAGGGTGATAACCTCTTCTAGAGCTCCCAACAGAGAAGAGACTGCATTTCTCAGAGGAGGACACCCTCATGACAATGGTCCCTAAAGAGGAACGGGTCAGGGAGGAAAAGATGGAAATATACTGTCAGGTGTATCCCCATTCCTCACTACTTAGGACCCAGCATCTGTGGTAATATGGGAGCAAGCAAATAGGAAGCAGGATACCCTGTTGGAAAAAATAGAGAAAGGAGAAACTTGAATGATGTGATCTGGTACTCTGTGCTTGACAAGACCATTCAGACAGTTTGGGTTTCCCTGATTGTCTGGAAGAATCTGCCGAAGAAGAAAACTGATAAGGAATTGGTCTTCTCCCATGGTTCTTTCCTTGTTCTCTAGATTGGTCAGGCTGTCTTAGTGGGAAAGGCAGGTATCTATGTAGAAACTAAGGGTGGAAATGCTTTCTTTTAAGGAATGGTATGTAAATTCCCAATAATTTCAATGTGGTCCTCAAATTAAGACTGTGGAGCATCTCATCTAGCTTCTACAAGAATGTAGGACCTTCGGAGGGGAAAGCCTGTATCCTCTGCTGGACCTCCTGTGGAAAACTCAAGGACTGAAGCCATAAACATCTGTGCATAGATACTGCAGATGCCATGGCTTTAGCCACTGAATCTGCCCTGTCTAAGGATGCTTGCAGAGAGGTCCGAGCCACCAGCTTGCCCTTAGTCTAACAGAGCCTGGATTTCTTGTCTCGCATCCTTTGACAACTTATCTGAGAACTTCCGCATATTATCCCAGACAGAGAAGTCATATCTGGCCAACAATGCTTGTTGGTTAGCAATGTGAAATTGTAAACCAGACGTGGAATACATTTTCCTACCAAAAATGTCAAATTTCTTTGCATCTTTGTCCTTTGGGGTAGAAGAGGACAACCCTGACACACTCTCATTTACTGCCAAGACACCAAGGAACCTGACAAGGGATGCTCATAGTCTTGAGAAAGGACATAGTGCCTTCTTTCTGTTCTCTTGACTGTTGGAGGCAGCGAGGATGGCATATGCCACAAGGACCTTATAGGCTCTAGGATGGCCTCGTTGATAGGGAGAGAGACTCTAGAATGCCCTGCTAACTCCAGAATGTCCTCAAGTCCATGAGGACTCTCCTGGACTACCTCAACAGGGATATCAAGAGAGGTAGGCTACTCTCTTTAAAAGGTCTCGCTAAGCCCTGTAGTCATCTTAGACTAGTGATGTATCTCCAGGAGCAACAATCTCATCAGGCAATGACAGAGAAATGCAAAGGAGGCTTAGGCTGATCCTCCTGCACCGTAGTGAGTGGATGTTTCATAGCTCAGAGGCTTACAGGGTTTTGCTCAGTACCGAAGACATACTCCTGGACCTCATCACGTGAGTTTGCATGCCGCCTGGCAGTAGATCTAAAAGGGGAAGATCTGGAAGCAGGAGGCATGCTCCAAGGGTTCCAATAGGGCTATGGGTATGGCATAGGACCCCAGCCATGAGTGCTCCAAGGTTCCCTTAATCTGGACTGTCTTGAGACATGCAATAGGCATCAGTAACGAAACTCCCTCAATGAAAAAGGGGAGTGTCATCATCTATCTCAGAAGGGAAGGGCACAAGAATTTAACTCCAACTCTGAGGATGACCCTGAGTCAGCTGACCATGGTAGTGCGCTACATCAAGCAGTGCCAACGTCTATGGGTGCCATTCCTGATATAGCAGTAACAGGTATATCAGTACCAGGGTAGGTTCACTCCTAAACGGCACCGGTTGAGAAAACGCTGGACACTCAATGTACCAAGGACTGACCACAAGCCTGAGGTAAGTCCATCCCCAGGTCCTGAAGATAGCTCACCTGGTACTGAAGTATCTCCTGTACCACTGGGCAGTCTGGTACTGAAAGGCAGAGTAGATCTTGCGCTGCTGCGTAGGCCTCCAGCATCATCGGTACCAAGAGGCTTTCTTGCTGCTGATGTTGTTGCACAGAAGTATTCGAAGAGGTTGGTACCAGAAAGCATCTCTTGCCAGAGGACATACTCCCTGTCCTCCTGGGTACTTACCAGGGACTTCAATCATTTAGTGGAGCTAAGTCTCAGCTCCTTGGCTGATTCCAACCTCTTGTGCTTCTTCTTTGTCACCAGGGAAGGGGATTGCTGCAGGCATTCCAAGGCAATGTCCAGTGGGGCAATTCTCAACTTATACTGAAGTACTCAGTGCATGCCCCAGGAGGGAAGACTCAGAAGGCTGATGCAGGGAGGCCTTCATAAAGTTGTGGTGTAATCTTGCCTCCGTCTTTGTTCATCCAAGGCTTAAAGTCTCTGCAGATTTGGCAGCAGTCTCTAAATGAGGGTCGCTCACCAGCTTCAATTTTTTGCAGCCAGCACACGGTTTAAACACTGGAGACCAAGGCATATCTTGGTACTGGCTCTTGCACCCCGTAACAATAGTGAACCAATGCCAAAGGAAAAGAAAAATTAATATAAATTTCATTTGTTATTTTTCTAACTATCTAACAAGTACCATTAACTATTTACAGTAAGATAAGACATTCCCTGTAAGGGATGAAATCTTGCAGAAGCAAGCTGACATGCTCCAACTACTGATCACAGGTGGTAAGAAGGAAATCAGGGGGACCTAGGGTGGGTCCGCACTGTATACGATTATGCAGCAACACAAGGCAGCAGAGGATGCATGTGTCCTTGGCAGGTCATGCCAAAGAAACTCTGGTGCATTAGGCATGCACATACCTGAAGTGGAATGGACATGTGCAATCACACGAAGGAGAAACAAGACAATGTGGGATAGTTCACTGGTATTTCACCTTTCCAGGCCGGCATTCAAATCCTGCTTCTAATACAGAAGAAAGTCAATGTGGTGGTCCCATCCTAGCCACCATACTATGATCTGACATACTCAGCCTCTTCTCAGAGGCCTAAAGCTGAAATCGCAGGAGTCCTTTGAGTTAAGATTCAGTTTCATTGTCATAGCCTGGGAGGAAGGTGGTAGCTTGCTTAATGTGTACCTGCTTTTAGCTACTAACATCCTGACATTAATTTTCATGATCACCAACTCCATTCATAAAATAGAGGGGGGGGGGAATATTGTGCACCTGTAATGTACAATTTTCTTTTCGTTTGAGGAACTCCACAAACCTGGCCACCACTCCTGGTGTGCTGATCACTTCATCTATTGGTGGATTAGGCTCTGTTTAAAACAGAATGTGAAATTAGATACAAGAATCTCTTTGCATGGAAATTCCCAAGTGACTACACCAAAATCCCATTATGTTAATTTCTCTTTGTCAAAGAAAATTACATTTTACACCTACATTACTTTGCCCATATCAAGGACAGAGATTTCTATCTGCCATAGAAAGTGGATTCCAGCACCATGATTGTGGGGATGGGTGGGGGAAAACAAACAAACCAACCAAACCAAGATTCATAAAACCAACAGGCTCATTTATGAGAAAGAAAGACTACTGCCTCTGCAGAGTCATTTTGACACATGTGCATGTGGAGCAGCTGTCTTGCTGCTTTCTGGAAAATTGTATGTTTGGGCCACACAAGCATCGCCTAGCTCCAAAGGTTTGTTGTTGTTGTGAAGATAAAACAACCCAAACCATCTCCTCTTCATTTAATAGTCTCAGACTCATAGACTCTAAGGTCAGAAGGGACCATTATGATCATCTAGTCTGACCTCCTGCACAATGCAGGCCAGAGAATCTCACCCACCCACTCCAGTAACAAACCCCTAACCTATGCCCGAGTTATTGAAGTCCTCAAATCATGGTTTAAAGACGTCAAGGTGCAGAGAATCCTCCAGCAAGTGACCCGTGCCCCACGCTGCAGAGGAAGGCAAAAAACCTCCAGGGCCTCTGCCAATCTGCCCTGGAGGGAAATTCCTTCCCGATCCCAAATATGGCAATCAGCTAAACCCTGAGCATGTGGGCAAGACTCACCAGCCAGCACCCAGGAAAGAATTCTCTGTAGTAACTCAGATCCCACCCCTCTAACATCCCATCACAGACCATTGGGCATATTTACCTGCTAATAATCAAAGATCAATTAATTGCCAAAATTAGGCTATCCCATCATACCATCCCCTCCATAAACTTATCAAGCTTAGTCTTGAAGCCAGATGTGTCTCTTGCCCCCACTACTCCCCTTGGAAGGCTGTTCCAGAACTTCACTCCTCTAATGGTTAGAAACCTTCGTTTAATTTCAAGTCTAAACTTCCTAATGTCCAGTTCAGGGGTCGGCAACCTTTCAGAAGTGCTGTGCCGAGTCTTCATTCATTCACTCTAATTTAAGGTTTCGCGTGCCAGTAATACATTTTAACATTCTTAGAAGGTCTCTTTCTATAAGTCTATAATATATAACTAAACTATTGTTGTATGTAAAGTAAATAAGGTTTTTAAAATGTTTAAGAAGCTTCATTTAAAATTAAATAAAATGCAGAGCCCCCCGGACCAGTGGCCAGGACCCAGGCAGTGTGAGTGCCACTGAAAATCAGCTCGCGTGCCGCCTTCGGCACCCGTGCCATAGGTTGCCTACCCCTGGTCCAGTTTATATCCATTTGTTCTTGTGTCCACATTGGTCATAGATTATAGGCCACAAGGGACCATTACGATCACTGAGTCTGACATCCTGAATAATACAGGCCATAAAACTTCCCACAGGAATTTCTGCATCAAGACCATAACTTCTTTTTGCCCTTTAGTTTATCTTTTAAAAAAGATCTGGTCTTTTCATTTAAAGACTTCAAGTGATGGAGCATCCACCACACCCATAAGAAAGTTGTTCCAATGGTTGATTACCCTAATTTGAAATTTTGCACCTTATTTCTAGACTAAATTTGTCTAGCTTTAGTTTTCAACCATTGGATCTCATTCATTTAGCATAAAGAGCCATCTACTATCAAAAATCTCTTCTCCATGAGGCACTTTTAGCCCAGTCAAGTCATTTAACTTTCTCTTGGATAAACTAAAATAGACCAAGTTTCTTAAGTCTCTCATGATAAGGCAGGTATTCCAGATCTCAAATCATTCCTGTAGCATCTTCTGAATCTTTTCCAATTTTTCAACATCCATTTTGAAGTGTTGACACCAGAAGCGGACAGACTATTCTATAGCAATAGTCTAATGCCACGTAATAACACTTCCCTACTCCTATTTGACTCTCTACTTCTTACAAATCCAAGGATCATGTTTGCCCTCGTAGATACAGCATCATAGCCGGAGCTCATATTCAACTGGTTATCTACCATTATCCCCAAGTCCTTTTCAGTGTCACTTTATTCCAGGATACCATCTTCTAAGGGTGATCTACATTCTTTATTCCTAGATTCTCCCAGGAGGGGGNCCTGAGGGGGGCAGTCAGGGGGCGGGAAGTGGAAGGGGGCAGATAGGGGGCAGGGGCCAGGCTGTTTGGGGAGGCACAGCCTTCCCTACCCGGCCCTCCAGTTTCGGATCCCCGGTGTGGCCCTCAGGCCAAAAAGTTTGCCCACCCCTGCTCTATGCTGAAAACCAACAACTATAATCAAAACCAGAACTTCAATTCATGTGCCAAGTTCAGACTTTCCCAACAGTTACAAAACATCCCCAAAACCTGTGTTGCCTATGGTGTCTCTTAGACAGCTCCATCGCTACCTAGTTTATTGAAGAAATGTAAGAAGTGATATCATCATGGACTATAACTGAGGAGAAAATATCTGAGAGTAGAGGGATCTTTAATCTACCTGACAAAGGCATAACAAGAGTCAATGGTTAGACGTTAAAGCTTGGCAAATTCAAACCGGAAATAAGGTGCAGATTAAGTGAAACCATTTACAATTCTCTATTTGAAATATTTAAATCAAGAAAATGTGTCTTTCTAAAAGACAGGCTCTAATTCAACTAGAGGACATTGAGTTTAACACAGAAATTACAAAGTGAAATTATATAGCCTATGTTATACAAGAAGTCAGACTAGATCACAACAGTTCCTTCTCCTAAAAACCTATGATTCTAGGATATTCATATGGCCTCCAAAACCATCATAGCTGGGGTCCTCACAAACATCAGTGAATATTGTGACTAAATGTGATTGTTCCACTTTTTACCTTGCCTCCCCAACTCCCTCTATTTCTTTGTTTTAGTCACTTGTTCTCTATCTTAGATTATAAACTCTTTGGGTCAGGGATTGTTCTGTCACATGTGCCTAGTCTAATGGCCTAATCAGAGTTTCTAGGTGCTACCACAATAATAAATGAATGATTTACCCTCACAGGGTAGGGAAGTATTATCCCTATTTTACAGATGGGGACCCAAGACGCAGATTGAGGGATCTGACCATAAATTACACAAGAAAGCCTGTGGCACACCCACAAGTTGAACAATAAGGCTACCCATTCTTGACAATACTCCCTATTCCTCTGCTTCAGTCAGGGTACCATAAGCCTCAAAGCATAAGAAACCCATGATAATCTAAACTATTTGGATCTGAGGAATGCAAGTATACTAAGGAGTGCTTTGAAGTGAATATCTTTTTCTTCTGGCTGAAAAGATAAAGCTTACACAGGTGGAGTTGCGCCTCAAGGAGTGATCTATTCAAGTGCCAAAGGCATACCAGTTGATCAATATTTTAGCCTTATAAGAGGCACAAGATTTAAAGCCCAACTTCCTGTGGGACTCTGCAGTCCCAGAGGTGGGAAGCCACTCAAGTGGAGGTATCAGTAGCTATGAAGCGGACTGTGACCCTGAAGTGGGTTAGTGTCCAAAAAGCACAAAACACTGGTTACAGTGAGGATCCATAACAGTAATGCCAGGAAACAGAGCAAGCCACACGAGGAACTAGAAATAAAAAAAACAAACCCTTTCTTTTAAAGTAATAAAAAACTAGCATAACAAATGAAATAAAAGGAGGATGGGGGAGGATTATAGATTCCAAACCAGAGGAGACAGCAGCCAAGACAGGAACAGTCAGACCCACAGATACTTTTAACCTGTCACACTGAAAATTTGGTTCTGAGCTGGGGCATTCAAGTAGTCTTAATAATCAGTGCTTTCCAAAAGGCTCTAAACCAGCACTCCCTGGTGGGCATGATCATATGGGAATCTGCAGAGGCATTTGCTCAAGATGTAGGGTTGTTGTTTTTGAAAAAGCATGTTCAGGAAAGTTCCTATACATGTCGTGAAGGAATTACTGCCCTGATGCTAGAATATGTAGTGAGACTGGCAGGGGTTTGAAGAGTATGGTGCTAAGATATCTTTCATGTTACAAAGACAGTTCACTACCCCGTTACTAGAAGAGTGAGTGAGGGGGGATTTGATAGCAACATTCAACTACCTGAAGGGGGGGCGTTCCAAAGAGAATGGAACTAGGCTGTTCTCAGTGGTGGCAGATGACAGAAAAGGAGCAATGGTCTCAAGTTGCAGTGAGGGAGGTCTAGGTTGGATATTAGGAAAAACTATTTCACTAGGAGGGTGGTGAAGCACTGGAATGGGTTCCCTATGGGGATGGTGGAATCTCCATCCTTAAGAGGTTTTTAAGGCCCGGCTTGACAAAGCCCTGGCTGGGATCATTAGTTGGGGTTGGTCCTGCTTTGAGCAGGGGGTTGGACTAGATGTACTCGTGAGGTCTCTTCCAACCCTAATCTTCTATGATTCTATTATACTAGCTGGAATATAAAACATATCCCCCCACCTCAATATTACAACTCTAAGTAGCTTCAGTACTCACCTTTTGAAAGTAGCTTCCGGAATTTCTGAGTGGCTGAGAGCTGCTGCTCTGGGCTATTGAAGAAAATCATCTCAATCATATCAGAGGTGATGACGGCACTCTGGGATTACACAGGGAAAACAAACTAGTAAATTTTGGATTGAATTCAGAGGGAAAAGATTAGAATAACATTTGCCAAACTGTGCTATTGAGTTTATTACTATGTAAGAAGCTAGCCAACAAAAGTGATATTATTGACTGTTAGTGTGATCATTCAAAGGGCTTTAGATGGTAGCGCGCTAATTTGTGAACCTTTCATCTCTAGAATTCAAATTTTGTTGATATGAGCAAAATTAGCAGACATTTTCCACATCACAAAACCACCATATAACTGGCAGTATCTTATCAGGAGAAGGAAGATGAGGATTGAAATAGTAAAGTTATTGATATATGGGTGTTTGTGGCTAGGATAAATTATTGTCTAGACCTGTCCATTATGTTTGCTTCAAGCCATTTTCATAGCACCTCAATTCACACAACCTGTAATTTTAAAAAAGTATAAATGGTTTTAGTTCTGGTGAAAGACAGACAACCCTGATGACTGAATTCCTGAGCATGAACATCACAGCAGCAGTGCTAGCTTTCCTACTCTGACCAATGTCCTTCAACTTTGACCTGGAGACTTTGTCTACAGCAGGAAAAAAAGGATGCACAGTTCAGCACACATGCAGGTTCACAGGTGGAAGGAGTAGTGTAGAAAGGGCTCAGATCTTCTGACCACCAAGTCATCGAATCCTACTCTAAAAGGGAGATAGATGAAACAGATAAAAATACCTGAGCTTTCTCTGCACTTTCACTAGTGAAGAATTACTGGTCTATATTTTGCAAGATAGGTAATTTAGGAGAAGAGGGGAGTTACATTTCAACAGTCCCCTCTCTCTCTGAGATTTTCATGGATGCTAATTTGAGATATTTGCAATTGTAGTTTTTAAAATTAGCACCTGTCCCATTTAGACTGAAACACCCTCCCATGCTTTACTCTAGGTCCATTTCACATAAGCTCTAAAACAAATGGTTACAGCTTTCTATCACTACTGACCTGGGATAAATTTTAGGAGAGCTAGCTATGTGAGTCTCTATATCTTGTTAGGGATCCACTGAGCCATCCAGGTTACTCCATTAATGAGTTTTTGGCAGAGCAAAGCAAATCTGC
The DNA here is from genome assembly GCA_003942145.1 of Platysternon megacephalum. Lineage (NCBI taxonomy): Eukaryota > Metazoa > Chordata > Testudines > Platysternidae > Platysternon > Platysternon megacephalum. The sequence goes on from QXTE01000228.1 coordinate 393,192, forward strand.
ACACTCATTTCAATGGTATTTCTCTGTATGTAATGCAATAACTTTTGAAAACTACAACCACTGAATTCCAAAATGTCAGGGAACGTTCTTAACATCAATGGGCAGATCCCTAGTGATTTTGGTGAAAATTTGAAAATCAGTGACTCTTCTTGGGGTTCATAGCCTGAGTCACCTTAATACCCCCCCTCCCGTATCCAGCGTGAGAAAGACTTGCTTGTGCTCAACTGTTTCAGCTCCCCGACACTACCAGTCTGAGAGCCACTCAAGCACCCTCCTCTGGGCTATGCCAGCCCTTACGTTGCCTTTGAGGTTAACAGTAGGTGTACCCCAGTCCCTGAGCCCCTTTGAAGCATTCCCCTGTAGTGTCCAGCCCCTTATCCACTGAACATTCACAGAAAAACCAGGTCTGTCGTTTCTAAGGGCCAGTGAACACACCAGCTTGTATGATTCAACTCAGGATCAGCCCCTAGTTTAATATCAGACACTTACATATATTTATAATGAAAACAAGTTTATTATCAAAGATTCAAGAAATAGTGAGTAAGGATAATGAAAACAAAAGGTTACATATACAACAAAATCATAACAATTTCTAGAGACTAAACTGAATAGGCTAACCTTCTGTCTTAAGAAGTTTCTCTCACCCCAAATGTCCTCTGCATCATTTTAACCAAGGCTAGTTGTAATCCCATTTTCATGAATGTAAATCGCACTGCCCGATTACTTCTTAGTGCGGGATGAAAGAGCATCTTCCTTATTCTCCGTATATCCTTCAGAGTTCACTGTCTGTACCCAGAATCAGGATAACACCCCACACACCCCCGTGGCTTATTTTCCAGTATGCTGCCTCCCTGTTGATTTCACAACCCCCTGACGACTTCATATGCAAATGACTCCCCATTGTGTTAGCTTACAATGCTTAACTTACATGCTGACAGAGACAGGTGAATAAACATCTTTTGTCTGACAGAAAACCTGTTTGTCAACTCTGCCTTGATACAGACTTTAAAGCATATTTTCAGTAGACATACATAACTCCTTACATTGTATGTGTACACACATTTCACAATGATATTAACGACTAGTGGGTTCTGTACCAAACTAAACAAAGCATAATTTTTAATTACATATGTGGTTAGATGTTCGGCTGCATGAGTGCTGTCCCTGTGTGCTGTCCCAGCTCTGTGCAGACAGTTGGCACAGACCTCAAGCGAACCGTCCAATGACCACAAGATCCGTTAAGGTACAAAGGCACCCAGCCAGGTTTGTCGTCGACAAAACATGGTACTAGTATCCTGCAGACTCTACTGAACCACTAATATATGTATGCCCGTAACAATGGACGCAGCTCAGTCAGTGGCAGGACTTCCCACTGCCCTCTAAACTGTCCAAAGACACTCCCTCTGAGACTCCATTTTATACATGAGTACAAACAAATTACATATTGCCCCTCTGATGTAGTTAACACCTATTAACATAGTCGGTTACCCCCATCACCTTGTACATCTCTATCAATGACACTGTCATCCTGACCATATCTTTAGGAGGAGTCAGTGTGTTCCTATTATCTTTGGGGAAAGTGTTTGTACCATTCTTGGTATGGGGTATTCTGGAATGGTACCCTTCTGGAATGAATTTGCATGTGTATTTTGTGCCTAGCACTTCTTAGGAATGTGTGTTTCCGCAATATCAGCCCTATTCTTGCCAGATTCTGTGAGCAGGGCCTACTTCTTGCTCATAACTTAACTCTGCTTTATAGCAGCAAAGTTTTGAACACTACTTTAGCCCAGGCCTCTGATAGAAGGGCTTAAGTTTCAGGCCTTCTTCCTACTACTACATATTGGCAAGTTTCTCTGCATCACTCAGCCTCAAGAACAAAATCCATGAAGAGTTGTTTCAGACAGCACATTTTACCCAGAGTTTTCTTGGAAAACAAACCAACCAACCAGTCTTTCCACCATGTTTCTCTGGCGCAATCTGATCCATTACCATGTATGCTGTATCTGTCCATTTTAGAATATAAGCTCTTTGGGACTAGTGCCAATCCTGCCTATGGCACTATCTACCACTATCCACCTACCTACCAACCATTTTATTTACACAGAGAGAGAGAATATGCATGCAGAAATTCTGAAAGCATCATGCTCACTTACAGAAGTCATCTCCATGTTGTTCAGTTGAGCTTCATGAAAACCTCCATCTGACATCACTTCCTCCTCTGCTTCTTCCTCAGCTGTAGCAACATTTCTGCGCTTAAATAACTAAAGAGGAAAAGACTTGAAGTTAGTAGCAGTACAGAAACCAAGGCTAGCTTACGTTCAGAACAGCACATTAGGCTGCAATAGCACTGACACCCATGATCACCTAATCATTGTGCAGAAACAAGTTGTGACAGGTGCACATGGAATATTCCAAGACTATTTTATATTGAGATGTGACAGATGCTATGGAACCCTAGAATATCAAAAGACATTTTGTTAAATTTATAAGTGATATATGTACTTTTATGGGCTTGCCACCAATTGTATTCCTGGTTCAATGGGTGAACTCAAGGATGCTTTCTACAGGAACTAAAAGCAAAGGGATAATTAATGCAAAACCTTAATGCTGAATCAATACAGGTAACAAAAATTATGAAGCTTCACCCGCCCCCCGGTGGAAAGAACACACAGATTAACATGGCCTGGTCTTAACAGACAACGGACTTGAACCTTCATAAAATATCAGCCCGGACCAGAGGACTTGTTCGCTCACACTTGATCCAAGAACTAACATGAGACTGTGACCAAGAAAGGCAGGCCCTGTGGAAAAGACCTGGAGCACTTTAAATCTCCCAGAATCTCCATGTGGAAGATGGATTGTCATCTAGTAAACAAGGCATGCATATAATCTGTTTGTTTTTAAGATGTTTTCTCTAAAATGCTTTTGTTCTGAATAAATAGTACTTTGATTTATGACAGCTGGTTGGTAAATGCCCCTGGGAGAACACAACTGCAAATGCTGAACTGAAGTCAGATCTGCTGAAGTGATCACAGTTAATTGCAAGAGTTTGCAGCCTAAACTCCAGTCTGGAAGGAGAGGATCATGGGATTCTAGCCCAAGAAAGGTAAGAACTACAGACCCAAGACTAAGAAGGATGCCCTCATGGAGATCATAAGGGGGACAGAGGTGCAATTAACTCAGGAACTGAGAAATATATTTGCTAAAAGTTGTGGTTCCAAAAGAACACTGGAATCAAGTCAGTCAATGGATTAGAGGAAATAGTCAAACTCAATTTAAAACCAAAGTTTAGTAGTAGATTAAAAAGGATTTAACAAAACCTAGTAAGAAAAGTCTAACCACACTTTCATTTAAATTAAAAAAAAACCTCTTCCCCTGAAGGTGCTGGAAACGCAAACCCAACAGCATGACTGTAACAGAAAAGAACAAACTGTTCTCATCAGAAACTGACCAGAAAAAGTCAAATGCAAAAGAAAATAAGCACATTATGATGAGCAGATTACATTCTAAACTTTTATTCATCTGACTAATCTAAGGCCTTGTCTATGTTACAAACTTATGTCGACTCAAGTTATGGCAGCATACAGCTGCCACAGTTAGTACATCACTTGTGCACATGCATACTTGGTGCCTTGTGTCAGCGGTGCTCGTACTCACCAGGAGCACTTTTACTGATGCAATGTGGTGCCCCATGGGTGGGTATCCCAGCATGCAATTCGCCAGCATCCAGAGCACTGTCTTTTGGGAAGTTCTGGCAATGCATGATGGGGCCGAAACGAGTCGTGCAGGGGTGACCGGGAGTATATGGTCAGCTTCCCAGTTTGCAACTGTCTCCAACCCATAATGTCATCTGTATCCCATAATTTTTGCATCTTTTTTTTTAAATCCCACAATCCCGCATGATTATCCTCGCTGTCTCCAAGCTCCAACAAAAGCATGGAGCCTGCACAGCTCTGCACCGTTGTCATGAGTGCTGCAAGCACAGGGTGCATGATGCTGTAAGTATTTGCAGAGTCTCAAGGAGAGCCACAGGGAACATGACGATTCCTTGGAGAACAGATTGTTGTAGACCATCATGAGAACCAACTCAAAGTTGTGGGTGGAATTCACGGAGCAGCTGCAGATGGTGGTGCACCACTTCTGGGCCCAAGAAACAGACACTAGCTGGTGGGATTGCATCATACTGCAGGTTTGGGATGACGAACATTGGTGGCAATCTACATTCCTAGATTGGTGTGCCAAGCTTGCCGCAGCCCTCCAGAGCAGGGACACCAAAATGAGAGCAGCACTGACAGTGGAGAAGTAAGTGATGATAGCACTGTGGAAACTTGCAACGCCAGATTGTTACTGGTCAGTCCAGAATAAATTTGGAGTCAGGAAATCCACTGTAGGGGGCCTTTGTCACGCACGTGTGCAGGGCCATTAATCATCTCCTACTATACAGGACGGTGACTCTCAGCAATGTGCAGGATATAGCGGATGGATTTGCAGCAATGGAGTTCCCAAACTGAGGTAGATCAATAGATGACATGCATATGCCTATTTTTGACATGAGCAGAAAAGGCCCACTTTTCTATGGTTATGCAAGTGATGGTGGATCCCAAGGAATGTTTCACTGACATCAATGTGAGCTGCTCAGGGAAGATGCACAATGCTCACATCTTTAAGAACACAGGACTGTTCAAAAGCTGCAAGCAGGGACTTTTCTTCCTGACCAGCAGGTTACCATTGGCAATGCTGAAGTGATCCAGCCACCTCACCACCACCAAGGAATGCTTTACTACTGGCTCAGCAAGTGCAAAATGACAGCTGAATGTGGCTTTGGTCATTTGAAGGGACGCTGGCATTGTTTACTCACAAGATTGGACCTCAGTGAAAAAAATATCCCAATGGTTATAGCTGCCTGCTGTGTTCTGCATAATATCTGTAAAGCAAAGGGGGAAAGTGTCCACCCAGGTGGAGGTGGAGCAGCTCTCTGCTGAATTTGAACAGCCAAATACAAGGGCTACTAGAAGAGCTCAATGTGGAGCCACGGTTCAGGGAGTCTTTGAAAGACCATTTTAATAGTGAGCCAGAGTAGCGTAAGTTGTTGTGTGCTCTATCTGGCCATGCTCTTTTTTGCAGCCTGATATGAATTGTGTGTTGATTGCTGTACACGTAGACATATAACATTGTCAACGCACCTATTCATTTTGTTTGTGAATGATCTTGAGTTCCATGACACTGTGCAGAAACGGGTAATTGGTCATTTTCAGAAAAGCTGAGCACCAGCCAGCATATGTTGTGAACTAATAAAGACGAATTATGTTTCAAATAATTTTATTCTGTAACAAAATCATTGAAGATAAAACCAAAAACAAACCTCGGGTAATTTAAAAACACATACCGTATATACTCGATCATAAGCCGGTTCGTTTATAAGCCGACCCCCCCAAGATGGATAAGTAAAAATGGAAAAAAAATTATGACCTGTTCATAAGTCAACCCTATAATTCAGGGGTCAGCAAACTTTGGCTCCTGGGCCATCAGGATAAGCCACTGGTGGGCCGAGATGGTTTGCTTACAACAAGCATCCGCAGGCACGGAGGTAAACCTTAGTAAACAAAGTGTCCCGGCGCGCCAGCTGCTTACCCTGACGGGCCAGGACAGCACCTGGTGGGGAAATTGGGGGGGGGGGAGGGGGAGGAGAAGTTGGGGGTCAGGGGAGTAACCCCTGTGACCACCCCCTACATGACCCCACCCCTAGCCCGGGACCCCCACATTCTCCCCATCACATCCCTTCCCACCTTATCTGGGGAGGGCCAGGGGAGGATGTCTCTGGCCTAGCTGGAGCTGCTCCGGCACGCTGGGCAGCGCGACCGCAGCCTGTTCCGGCGGGCCAGACCGGGCGGCGCGACCGCAGCCTGCTCGGGCAGGCTGGGCCGGTCATGCTCAGGTGGGCCGGGCGGCGCGGCCACAACCTGCTCTGGGAGGCGGGGCCGAGCGGCACGGCTGTAGCCTGCCAGCCCCGGAGCTGCAGCTGCTTTGGAGGCTGGGGGGAGAGCAGTGTAGCCAAGCGGAGAGACTCTGGCCCCACCTCTTCCCTTCTGGTTCTGCTGGCTGTGCAGCCTCTCCTTGCTCCCTCTGTTGGGGGGAGGGGCTGTGTCCCACCTCTCCCTCTCTATACCCGTTCATAAGCCGACCCCCTTCTCTGGTACTTCCCTTTTTTTTAACTAAAAAAATTCGGCTTATGAATGAGTATATACAGTACATTAAAAACTTAATTAAAAAAACCTAATAAATTAAGAGAACAGAACTAATGAAGGGGAAAGAAAATTCTTGTCCATCTCAGCTACACCTACAGCAATCATGGTTTTCACAGGTCGGTGTAAGTGAAGCTGCGATTGTCTTTAATGTCCCCTGGGGTGGAGGTGGAGGAGCAGTAGTGCAGCAGCCCTAATGTTATATGGAATGTTGTGGTGAGGGGGGCATGGGAGGTTCTGATATTGAGTTCTCAATGGGCTGCAGAGGGAGACGAGCATGGGATTGTTGAACCTGCAAGTCCACAAAAGTCTGCAGTATCTGTGTTTGCTGCCTAAGAATCCCTATTATATCCTGATGCATCTCCCTCTCCTTTTCCTGCGCCTTTCTCCTCTCCACTCTTTCCTTCTCCAGGTTGTCCCCAGTGTTCATCCTGCAGGCCCTGTGCTCACTGTCCGTTGCAGCACTGGCTTGCAGGATCTCTTGGAACATGTCATCCTGAGTCCTGTTCTTTCTCCTCCTTATTTGGCTCGGGCATTCCGTGGGTGTGCAGACAGAGACCGTGAAGGCTGCAATGGCAGGCCCTGCAGATAAAACACAAAGAGGTACTATTGTCAGTGTACTCACTATGGAAAGTGAAACTGAAAATGCTTAACTCAGTCCCCTTCCTACAGTAAATTTTTAAGCACCAACTACATTCTCACTTCTGCTTGGGGTTGCCTGTGCACAGTGCCAGCCACAGCACCAGTCGTAGTTAGTATGGCCCGCTGGGGGTTGGAGAAATGGGGAAGGAATTGCTCAGTTGCATGATTCTTAAAGTATAGGTTGGGCCCTTCATTTTCAGTTTTTATTTTATTTTTCCCAGGAATTTATCAATGTTTATTACCACAACAAAAACAGGTGAAAATCAGTAAAAAAAAAAAAATCAAAAATCTGGGTTTATTTTGGCAGACAGAAAGATGGGGGGGAAATATTCAATAGATTAATGATTTCAATTTCATTCATCACTGTGGTTTGCTGCAAAACAAAACAGAACAAAAACTAGGGTTGTCGATGACTCGCAGTTAACGCACACGATTAACTCAAAAAAATTAATCGTGATTAATCGCAGTTTTAATCTCACTGTTAAACAATAGAATCCCAATTGAAATGTATTAAATATTTTTGGATGTTTTTCCACATTTTAATAAATTGACTTCAATTACAACCCAGAATACAAAGTATATAGTGCTCACTTTATATTATTTTTGATTACAAATATTTGCACTGTAAAAATAATAAACAAAAGAAATAGTATTTTTCAATTCATAGAATCATAGAATATCAGGGTTGGAAGGGACCTCAGGAGGTCATCTAGTCCAACCCCCTGCTCAAAGCATGACCAATCCCCAACTAAATCATCCCAGTCAGGGCTTTGTCAAGCCTGACCTTAAAAACCTCTAAGGAAGGAGATTCCAACACCTCCCTAGGTAACCCATTCCAGTGCTTCACCACCCTCCTCGGGAAAAAGTTTTTCCTAATATCCAACCTAAACCTCCCCCCACTGCAACTTGAGACCATTACTCCTTGTTCTGTCATCTACTACCTCTGAGAACAGTCTAGATCCATACTCTTTGGAACCCCCTTTCAAGTAGTTGAAAGCAACTATCAAATCCCCCCTCAGTCTTCTCTTCTGCAGGGGGACTGAGTCATCTATCTGCCGCCCCGATCGAGAAAACCGAGAGGTCTGCTGCTTGCCAGGAGCTAGGATTCATGATGTGACGGAGAGACTGCCGAGACTCATCAAGCCCTCAGATCGCTACCCCTTCCTGCTTCTCCACGTGGGCACCAATGATACTGCCATGAATGATCTTGAGCGGATCACTGCAGATTACGTGGCTCTGGGAAGAAGGATAAAGGAGTTTGAGGCGCAAGTGGTGTTCTCGTCCATCCTCCCTGTGCAGGGAAAAGGCCTGGGTAGAGACCGTTGAATTGTGGAAGTCAACGAATAGCTACGCAGGTGGTGTCAGAGAGAAGGCTTTGGATTCTTTGACCATGGGATGGTGTTCCAAGAAGGAGGAGTGCTAGGCAGAGACAGGCTCCACCTAACGAAGAGAGGGAAGAACATCTTCGCAAGCAGGCTGGCTAACCTAGTGAGGAGGGCTTTAAACTAGGTTCACCGGGGGAAGGAGACCAAAGCCCTGAGGTAAGTGGGGAAATGGGATACCGGGAGGAAGCACGAGCAGGAGAGTGCAAGAGGGGAGGACTCCTGTCTCAGACTGAGAAAGCGGGACAATCAGCGAGTTATCTTAAGTGCCTATACACAAATGCAAGAAGCCTGGGAAACAAGCAGGGAGAACTGGAAGTCCTGGCACAGTCAAGGAACTATGATGTCATTGGAATAACAGAGACTTGGTGGGATAACTCACATGACTGGAGTACTGTCATGGATGGATATAAACTGTTCAGGAAGGACAGGCAGGGCAGAAAAGGTGGGGGAGTTGCATTGTATGTAAGAGAGGAGTATGACTGCTCAGAGCTCCGGTATGAAACTGCAGAAAAACCTGAGAGTCTCTGGATTAAGTTTAGAAGTGTGAACAACAAGGGTGATGTCGTGGTGGGAGTCTGCTATAGACCACCAGACCAGGGGGATGAGGTGGACGAGGCTTTCTTCCGGCAACTAGCACAAGTTACTAGATCGCAGGCCCTGGTTCTCATGGGAGACTTTAATCACCCTGATATCTGCTGGGAGAGCAATACAGCGGTGCACAGACAATCCAGGAAGTTTTTGGAAAGTGTAGGGGACAATTTCCTGGTGCAAGTGCTGGAGGAACCAACTAGGGGCAGAGCTCTTCTAGACCTGCTGCTCACAAACCGGGAAGAATTAGTAGGGGAAGCAAAAGTGGATGGGAACCTGGGAGGCAGTGACCATGAGATGGTCGAGTTCAGGATCCTGACACAAGGAAGAAAGGAAAGCAGCAGAATACGGACCCTGGACTTCAGAAAAGCAGACTTTGACTCCCTCAGGGAACTGATGGGCAGGATCCCCTGGGAGAATAACATGAGGGGGAAAGGAGTCCAGGAGAGCTGGCTGTATTTTAAAGAATCCTTATTGAGGTTGCAGGAACAAACCATCCCGATGTGTAGAAAGAATAGTAAATATGGCAGGCGACCAGCTTGGCTAAACAGTGAAATCCTTGCTGATCTTAAACGCAAAAAAGAAGCTTACAAGAAGTGGAAGATTGGACAAATGACCAGGGAGGAGTATAAAAATATTGCTCAGGCATGCAGGAGTGAAATCAGGAAGGCCAAATCACACTTGGAGTTGCAGCTAGCAAGAGATGTTAAGAGTAACAAGAAGGGTTTCTTCAGGTATGTTAGCAACAAGAAGAAAGTCAAGGAAAGTGTGGGCCCCTTACTGAATGAGGGAGGCAACCTAGTGACCGAGGATGTGGAAAAAGCTAATGTACTCAATGCTTTTTTTGCCTCTGTCTTCACGAACAAGGTCAGCTCCCAGACTGCTGCACTGGGCAGCACAGTATGGGGAGAAGGTGACCAGCCCTCTGTGGAGAAAGAAGTGGTTCGGGACTATTTAGAAAAACTGGACGAGCACAAGTCCATGGGGCCGGATGCGCTGCATCCGAGGGTGCTAAAGGAGTTGGCGGATGTGATTGCAGAGCCATTGGCCATTATCTTTGAAAACTCATGGCGATCGGGGGAGGTCCCGGATGACTGGAAAAAGGCTAATGTAGTGCCCATCTTTAAAAAAGGGAAGAAGGAGGATCCGGGGAACTACAGGCCAGTCAGCCTCACCTCAGTCCCTGGAAAAATCATGGAGCAGGTCCTCAAGGAATCAATTCTGAAGCACTTAGAGGAGAGGAAAGTGATCAGGAACAGTCAGCATGGATTCACCAAGGGCAAGTCATGCCTGACTAACCTAATTGCCTTCTATGAGGAGATAACTGGGTCTGTGGATGAGGGGAAAGCAGTGGATGTGTTATTCCTTGACTTTAGCAAAGCTTTTGATACGGTCTCCCACAGTATTCTTGCCGGCAAGTTAAAGAAGTATGGGCTGGATGAATGGACTATAAGGTGGATAGAAAGCTGGCTAGATCGTCGGGCTCAGCGGGTAGTGATCAACGGCTCCATGTCTAGTTGGCAGCCGGTTTCAAGCGGAGTGCCCCAAGAGTCGGTCCTGGGGCCAGTTTTGTTCAATATCTTCATTAATGATCTGGAGGATGGCGTGGACTGCACTCTTAGCAAATTTGCAGATGACACTAAACTGGGAGGAGTGGTAGATACGCTGGAGGGTAGGGATAGGATACAGAGGGACCTAGACAAATTAGAGGATTGGGACAAAAGAAACCTGATGAGGTTCAACAAGGACAAGTGCAGAGTCCTGCACTTAGGACAGAAGAATCCCATTCACTGTTACAGACTAGGGACCGAGTGCCTAGGCAGTAGTTCTGCAGAAAAGGACCTAGGGGTTACAGTAGACGAGAAGCTGGATATGAGTTGACAGTGTGCCCTTGTTGCCAAGAAGGCTAACGGCATTTTGGGCTGTATAAGTAGGGGCATTGCCAGCAGATCGAGGGAAGTGATCGTTCCCCTCTATTCGACATTGGTGAGGCCACACCTGGAGTACTGTGTCCAGTCCTGGGACCCACAGTACAAGAAGGATGTGGAAACATTGGAAAGAGTCCAGCGGAGGGCAACAAAAATTATTAGGGGGCTGGAGCACATGACTTATGAGGAGAGGCTGAGGGTACTGGGATTGTTTAGTCTGCAGAAGAGAAGAATGAGGGGGGATTTGATAGCTGCTTTCAACTACCTGAAAGGGGGTTCCAAAGAGGATGGATCTAGACTGTTCTCAGTGGTAGCAGATGACAGAACAAGGAGTAATGGTCTCAAGTTGCAGTGGGGAAGGTTTAGATTGGATATTAGGAAAAACTTTTTCACTAGGAGGGTGGTGAAGCACTGGAATGGGTTACCTAGGGAGGTGGTGGAATCTCCTTCCTTAGAGGTTTTTAAGGTCAGGCTTGACAAAGCCCTAGCTGGGATGATTTAGTTGGGATTTGGTCCTGCTTTGAGCAGGGGGTTGGACTAGATGACCTCCTGAGGTCCCTTCCAACCCTGATATTCTATGATTCTATGACTAAATAATCCCAGTTCCCTCAGCCTCTCCTCATAAATCATGTGCTCCAGCCCCCTAATCATTTTTGTTGCCCTCTGCTGGACTCTTTCCAATTTTTCCACATCCTTCTTGTAGTGTGGGGCCACGTCCCTCGATTTGCTGGCAATGCCCTTACTTATATAGCCCAAAATGCCGTTAGCCTTCTTGGCAACAAGGGCACACTGTCAACTCATATCCAGCTTCTCGTCTACTGTAACCCCTAGGTCCTTTTCTGCAGAACTGCTGCCTAGCCACTTGGTCCCTAGTCTGTAGCAGTGCATGGGATTCTTCCGTCCTAAGTGCAGGACTCTGCACTTGTCCTTGTTGAACCTCATTAGATTTCCTTTGGCCCAATCCTCTAATTTGTCTAGGTCCCTCTGTATGCTATCCCTACCCTCCAGCGTATCTACCACACCCCCAGTTTAGTGTCATGTGCAAACTTGCTGAGGGTGTAATCCACGCCATCCTCCAGATCATTAATGAAGATATTGAACAAAACTAGCCCCAGGACCGACCCTTGGGACACTCCGCTTGATACCAGCTGCCAACTAGACATGGAGCCGTTGATCACTACCCGTTGAGCCCAACAATCTAGCCAGCTTTCTATCCACCTCATACAAGTACGGTAGTGCAATCTCTATCATGAAAATGCAACTTACAAATGTAGATTTTTCTTTTGTTACATAACTGCACTCAAAAACAAAACTGGGTAAAACTTTAAAGCCTACAAATCCACTCAGTCCTACTCCTTGTTCAGCCAACCACTAAGACAAACAAGTTTGTTTATATTTACGGGCGATCATGCTGCCCGCTTCTTATTTACAATGTCACCTGAAAGTGAGAACAGGCATTCGCATGGCACTCTTGTAGCCGGCTTTGCAAGGTATTTATGTGCCAGATATGCTAAACATTCGTATGTACCTTCATGCTCCGACAAGAGGACATGCTTCCATGCTGATGACGCTCATTAAAAAAAATGTGTTTAATTAAATTTGTGAGAATTTCTTGGCAGAGAATTGTGTGCCTCCTGCTCTGTTTTACCTGCATTCTGCCATACATTTCATGTTATAGCAGTCTCGGGTGATGACCCAGCACATGCTGTTCATTTTAAGAACACTTTCACTGAAGATTTGACAAAACACAAAGAAGGTACCAAAGTGAGATTTTTAAGGACAGATTCAGCACTCGATTCAAGGTTTAAGAATCTGAAGTGCCTTCCAAAATCTGAGAGAGACAAGGTATGGAGCATGCTTTCAGATGTCTTAAAAGAGCAACATTCCGATGCGGAAACTACAGAACCCAAACCACCAAAAAGGAAAATCAATCTTCTGCTGGTGGCATCTGACTCAGATGATGAAAATGAACATGCATCAGTCTGCACTGTTTTGAAACGTTATCGAGCAGAACCCGTCATCAGCATGGACGCATGTCCTCTGGAATGGTGGTTGAAGCATGAAGGGACATACGAATCTTTAGCACATCTGGCACGTAAATATCTTGCGATACCGGCTATAACAGTGGACTTGTAGGCTCTAAAGTTTTAGATTGTTTTATTTTTGAATACAGGCTTTTTTGTACATAATTCTACATTTGTAAGTTCATCTTTCATGATAAAGAGATTGCACTACAGTACTTGTAATGGGGGAATTGAAAAATACTATTTCTTTTGTTTTTTTACAACAACACTTTATAATTGTAATAAAAAATAAATATAAAGTGTGCCCTGTACATTTTTTATTCTGTGTTGTAACTGAAATAAAGATATTTGAAAATGTAGAAAACATCCAAAAATATTTAAATAAATGGTATTCTATTATTGTTTAATCGCACAATTAATCATGATTAATTTTTTTAATCACTTGACAGCCCTACTCAAAACACAATGCCACCTCTGAGTTTAAGAAAACAATATATCTCTAATCCCCAAATAAAACTTTTCATTTGAATAAATAGTTTACTGTTGTAGACTTAGAACTATTAGTCTATAAATATTTACATTTAATTATCGGGCCACACCATTTGCAACACATACACTCAACTTCATCCTTTTCTCCTATTTTTGTTTTTAAACTTTCGAATGCTTCTTTGTGTTCTGAAATATATTCTGATAAGGATTTTCATTTTCTTCTCATTTTAGGGTGTAAAATCTTTAAACAGTTATGGTTTAAAGCTGCTCACAGCCTGAAATTCATACCTGGGCGTGAGATTCATCAATATGTTCAGATGCACATGCACTTCAGAACTTGTTTGTTTCTTTTGTGTAGCTTCTAGACTAATACATAGCCTTACTTCAACAGTCAGCTTTACATACACAGACTAATGTATTATCGTAATACATTGCGTGAGATCTATGTACTGTATTTTCCTAATAAGTTGTTTTTTTATATTTGCATGATACAAAAGTAGGGTGAAAAATCAGAAAAAAATGAATAATACCTTTTGTTAAACCTGGAAAATTTTCGGTAAAAATCAGTTTAAACTGTTTTCAAAAGGCGGTGGTGATTTTAGCAGATCTCTCACTCCTGAGGGTAACAAAGGCAGAAAGAGAACAGCTGCTGTGGGTGTCACAAAACAGCCCAGGACTGCTGCTGGGCTGTGTATTGCAATGGTGCCTGCTGAAATTGTCACTGACTAGCATGGGAAAGTGTTCTACTGCAGAGGAAGAAGTAAGGCTGCCATTCCAAGAAACCTTCGACAGAGTACTTCCATAAAAGTTTAATCAAGATCTCTCAGGAGGATTCGAACATCCCCGTGAACATAAACAAATTGCTCTGCAGCCCTCCTCCCTCCCACCCTGCCTAACTCTAGAGGGGAATGAAAAGCAGATAGCAACTCTCTCTCAGCTGTAACACTACCTCTTCTACCATGAGTAAATTAATGATAACTCAAGAGTGTCCTGCTACTTTGGGGATGCCATCCCTGTAATTTAAAATTAAACGACACACTCACCTGAGGTTCCTTCACCTGCATAGGCTCACCCATGCTCATCTGGTAGGAGTGGTTAGACTGCAGTGGAGTAAAAAGAGGTACTGGCTCGCTGCACAGCTGGATTCCCTGGTCACCTGTCCAACATACTCCTCCTCTTCCTTGTTCAACACCTCCTCACTGCTGTTCACAGCAGAGGCTGGTGACTTGGGCTCCTTGGAACTATCCAGGGTGCTGTGGCAGGTGGCAGTGTGATTTCCACCGAGTATGGCATGTGGCTCTGCATAAAAGCAGTAGGTCTGCAGCTCGGGGCCGGATCAATTGATGGCCTCCCTGGCCTTCTGGTATGCCTGCTGCAGCTCCTCAGCTTTCACATAGTGTTGCTGCTGGTCCCTGTCGTATCCCTTCTCCTGCATCACTATGAGCAGATTGCTCAGGATGTTGCTGTTTCTGTGGCTGGCTCGAAGCAGTGCCTGCACAGCCTCTTCTACCCACAGGCCAATATCTCCTGTCTACTCCATAGTCAGCTGGGCAGTTGCATTCAACAATGAAGAGCTGGTAGATGTGCTCATCAAGCCGGACAATCAGGAAAATTAGTTTAAAAAATGGCACTTATGTTGGTGGGAGCCAAATTTAAATGTGGACATATGCTCAACTAGATTGACATAAGCTGCCCTGCATTGACCTATATTTGTAGTGTAGACCAGGCTTAAGATGTTAGTAACACACAGGATTTTGATTAATGTTGGAAAAACATACCACACTGGATTTTAATAAATAGGAAAATTCTAGGAGAACAAAAATGTTTCAGAGATCAATAAAGATTTTTATTTTTGTTTACTGATATAGCCCTGGGTCAAAAAAATGGGGAAAAATAGTATAGAAATGTGTAACACCACTTTGCTCTTAAGATTTATGGGGAAGAATTCTGTGCAGGTTTCTGAGTTAGGCTTTTCTTGGGTGAAGGCTTTGAGATGAGTTTTGGCCCAGCAGAAATTTTTACATTTCAATTATGAACCCCTCAGAAATGGAATTTTCTAAAAGAACCTGAAAAACTATTAATTATACCAAAATGTGGTAAGAAAAGGTTCTCAACACTGTTCCTGCTCCCAAGCTGCCTTCTCCTGAGGTAACAGGAAACCACTAGTCCAGTGGTTGTTTTCAGCATCTCTCAAGTCTCAATCAGTTGGGGACACAAAAAACTTTAAACTCCCTATTTAACATATCAGTCTAATGAGCAGGGTTAAAGTGTGAACTTACATCATCATAATCATGGCAGAACCAGGGCTCTAGCATACAGGTGTGATTTCAGTAGATCAAGGAACAACTAGGCACCAGGACAACTGGTTTCCACTCTCAGTGTGCTCTGTAATCACCGGTACGCTAGCATGCATGAATTTATCAGGTCAGGGATAACCAGGGGGGCAGACATTTTCAAGAAAAACCTTCTTTTGAGGGCTGGCTATAGTTACAAAAGAAGAGTTCTGCAATACCTGTTCCTCCCTTTTCTGCTTCCGTAGCTGAAGGCCTTCTTCCTCTCGCCTACGACGCATTTCATCAGGATTTAGAGACTTGTTCTTGTAGCTCTTCAATCGGAAGTTCTCTTTTCCTGAGGTTGTCATGATTTCTAGAATACTGCAATTAAAAAGAGGTAGGTCATATCAAGAGATTTCTTTTCAGGAACACACTGCTTCCAGTTCTTCCTTTATTACTGCTGTAGCTAGCTATACCTCCCAGGCACTGTCCCCACCCTGACTAGTGCTTCTGGGAGAAGGAGAGACTATTAAGTGAAGGCAGAAATAGTTCACAGGATTTGCATACACTTCATATGTCACTCAGACTCACAACAGCATGAAAGGGGATGCTTGAAATACTCAGGCTAATACTAAAATACAGGATTGTCTTACTTTTGGGTGCATGTTAAAGTGGATACTTAAGACTAGTTTATTTGGGTTTTTAGTAGCTGCTTACTTAAACAGTACTAATATTTTAGAACTCTGTTACACAGCAGTTAATGGATTAAAAAGATACTTTATTTGAAATTCTCTCTCAGTTTAAAAAAACAGTTTGTCCTCCCTCCTTTTTAAAAACCATCAAAGGACTTGCCCCAGCTAACCACACAAAACTTACGTTAATTTCTTTGTCACATCTGTCTCTCTACACAATCTCCCCACTCACAGCACAAATGCCTTCTCTTCTGTAAACCTTGCTCTCTCTCCATTTCATCAATTGTCCAACTTTTCAAATTTCAGCTGAATGTCATCTCTTTTCCCTTCTCTCAATCTGCTGTTACACTCTAAAGTTTAGGGGATACAGTTTGTAGGAAAGAAGCTAGGAAGAAATAAAGCTGTATTTTCACTAAAACACCAGTGAGTAGCTTTGAAGTTTACAGTTTATGATATCAAAGCACATATACATCTTCTCTTCTTGGGTAATTGAGAAGACCAATAGTAATGGTATCAGTCTGGCGGTGGTCATTGTTTATTGGAGTTTCATATATATTTTCTGAACTGTGGGGTTACTGAGCCTGACCCAAAATCCTGACGTCAGTGGAGAGACTCCATTTAAAAAATTGTGCTGTGAATCAGATCTTATATCTGCATTGCTGTTCTCTCTTCTAACATTTCACTTAAAATCTTGAGATGGTAAACATCAAATTCTCATTTTCTGAATGTTTCTATGCCTCTCATACAGATACAAAATTTCCAGTATGCCACAGATTTCAACAGCATTATACTGCAGAATTCAGGTGGCTTTGCTGCTGAATTTAGTTCTCATGTTACACAGTACACTGGCCCTTATTATAGGGAGCTTATAAAGCTTCTCTGAAGTGCCAGTTATTGTCCAGTGGCCTAATCTGTTGTGGCAAATATGTTCCCAAAATCCAAAAAGTTTCACAAGCACAGATATTGCAGGCTGTGGAGTGATCTTATGTTGACTGAATTAAAATGGAGAAATAAGAGTATAATGTTATGTGTAGGTTCTGAAAATCTCCCATCCCTGTGCAAGACAAGTTCATTTTCCACTTCAGCACATGACAAATATTATCCAGCCAGTAGTAAGTCTACTCTCACCATTGGTTGTTTCAGTTAACAATGAGGATGTTAACATAACTTGATTAAAAATAGATTAAGGCAGCTCTCAGTAACTCAAGGGGCTCTAATGAAAAACACCTGGTAATATTTTTGGTAATGATGCTAAACAAATTACAGAGACGGGTCGCTATGCCTAATGGTCACAGCAGGAGGCTGGTCTACTGGCTGGAGCAGGGTTGACTAGGCTTAGTGGCCACAGCCCGAATCAGAAGCCCAGTTACTAAGTCCAGGGGGCGAACTGGAGCCAAGAATCAGAAGTGAAAGGTCAGAGTTAAGAGTATCAGCCAGAGCAAGGGCAGGAAACTAGGAACCAGGGGGAGGAAACCACAGGTGGGAGCCTGGAACAAGTAGCTGGAGGCAGGACAAGGAAGGAGCTGAGAGCATGTGCAGGACCAGAAACACAGCTGCAGGCATGGAATGCTATTCAGTGGCTAGAGACCCCAGGCTGCTGGAGTCTTCAGCCAATCAGGGAACCAGGTGCATTAGCTGAATCAGCTGAGGACAATGAGCTGCATCTGGGTTCAGCTGTGGGTCCCTGACAGCTTACATGTCGGAGACATTTCAGGCCCATTGTATGTATTATTCTGAGTGAATTCCAGGCTGACAGAGTGCAATTAAGGTACAAATATTCACTAAGAAATGTCACCCAGAGCTGCTGTATTCAAGATTAGTCAGTCATAAATTGGACTGAATTTAGCGTAAGACCTGAATTTACAACCATTAATGACTAGACTCCCACCTCACTCTGCTCACATTCCTCAGGGAATTTTTTAAAATACAAGTTCCACAAACAGATCATTCAGAAACTTCAACATTGTTTCCATACAAAATGTTGAAGTCTTAAAAATATGAATAAAACTTTCAAATACTTTTTTTTTTTAATTACATTGTTTCTTGTGATACCCTTGGAAACATTTCTTTCCTTCACCAATTTTGTACATAAATTCTCCATGTGGATTAAAATAAATCTTTGAAATTTCCATGCTGGCAAATTCTGACACAGAGTACTTGTCTCTGTAGCACAATGAATCGTGCACTGGAATTCTAGAGAAATCGGGGCAATTCAAAGGTTGTGGGTTTGAGCCCCACCAAAGTCAAGTTTTGGTGCAGAAAAGAGCCATAAGAATGATTAAAGGATCAGAAAGCATACCATATAGTAACAGACTCAAGGAGCTCAGTCTATTTAGCTCAGTGGCTTTCAACCTGTGGTCAGCAGACCTCTGGGGGTCTGTAGACTATGGGTATGTCTACACTACCCACCGGATCGGCGGGCAGCAATCGACCTCCGAGCACTCTCCCATCGACTCCTGTACTCCACCCCCGCGAGAGGCGCAGGCAGAGTCGACGGGGGAGTGGCAGCAGTCGACTCACCACAGTGAAGGCACCGCGGTGAGTAGGTCTAAGTACTTCGACTTCAGCTACGTTATTCACATAGCTGAAGTTGCTTAACTTAGATCCATTCCCCACCCCCCAGCGTAGACCAGGCCTATGTCTAAGGGGTCTGTGAAAGGTTGTCGTTACCATAGAACAGTGGTTGAGGGCTTAGCTATTTACATTAAATAGAAAAAGCTTCATTAATGCAGAGTTATGGTGGCCCAGTGATAGTGCATGTCCTTTCAGAACACCAAGTTCAGCATAACAGACTTCTGAAAACCAGGAAATACAGCGTTAAAGTAAACACCCACACAATATTAACTTACCGAACCCTGGAGCTGGCAATACCCACTCGGAATTATTTGCATGCATTCCAGCTACATTCATTGTGTTACGTGTAGCTGTATTGAATGATGGAGAAGTAAGTTGAAGCAGCTTGGAAGAGCTGTGATTGTGTTATGAGGAAATCTGGGTCCAAGGCTCTCCCTCCCCCGCCCCCAGCATGTTATCAAAAGAAATAAGTGCTTTTATACCTCGAGGTTGCAGTCTGTTCATTTCAATACAGAATTGTGATGGGTGTGTCAGTAGCAGGGCACTGGAATCATCTTGAAATGGATATTGTCAGTAGAGAGGTATGATATGAGATAAGTCTGTGGATTTAATGATGAGCAGGGGATAGCAAAGGGCTAAGTGGTAACCTGGGTGCAAATATGAAGAAGTCGTAAAAGGGTATGAAGTGGTTATTAAATTTTACAAGTGTGGTATTCTGTCGGGGAAGTAGGCTTAGTGTTTGAGCACAGATCTAATGCAGGTGGCACCTGTCCATTTCAGTGAAAAGGCAGAATGCTAGACTGTGTGATATGGGCATTGTGGGGCATCACTCAAAGAGGGGAGAGTTAAGACTATATGGGCGTTTACCTTCACTCTGTATTTCCTGGTTTTCAGAAGTCTTGAGTTTTGCTGAACTCGACATTCTGAAAGGGCACGAGGCAGGCATCCTCATCTCTGTGTTAACTAAGCTTTTTGCCAAGGACTACATTAATGCAAACTAGGAACCTTTTTGTTCGTACCTGCAGGGAAGTTCCACACAGGGAAGTTACAGTGCAGCAGTTTGGTGTGCACCACCATTCACACCCCAAATAGTCTGAACAGTGGGCCAGTGTAGACAATCCCTCAGTTATCTAAGAAAAAACAACAGAGCTCAATAGACAAGACCACCCAAACAGAGTTCATAGATTCCAAGGCCAGAAGGGACCATTGTGATCATCTAGTATCTAGTCTTATCTCTTGTATAACAAAAGCAATAGGACTTCCTAAAAATCATTCATAGAATAGTGCTTTTAGAAAAACATCCAATCTTGATTTTAAAATTGTCACTGATGGAGAATCTACCACAACCTTTGGAAAATTGTTCCAATGGCTAATTACCTTTATTCCCTGTCTGAATTGGTCTAACTTCAACTTCCAGCCATTTGATCCTGTTACAGCTTTCTCTGCTAGACTGAAGAGCCCATCANAAATGTAGAAAACATCCAAAAATATTTAAATAAATGGTATTCTATTATTGTTTAATCGCACAATTAATCATGATTAATTTTTTTAATCACTTGACAGCCCTACTCAAAACACAATGCCACCTCTGAGTTTAAGAAAACAATATATCTCTAATCCCCAAATAAAACTTTTCATTTGAATAAATAGTTTACTGTTGTAGACTTAGAACTATTAGTCTATAAATATTTACATTTAATTATCGGGCCACACCATTTGCAACACATACACTCAACTTCATCCTTTTCTCCTATTTTTGTTTTTAAACTTTCGAATGCTTCTTTGTGTTCTGAAATATATTCTGATAAGGATTTTCATTTTCTTCTCATTTTAGGGTGTAAAATCTTTAAACAGTTATGGTTTAAAGCTGCTCACAGCCTGAAATTCATACCTGGGCGTGAGATTCATCAATATGTTCAGATGCACATGCACTTCAGAACTTGTTTGTTTCTTTTGTGTAGCTTCTAGACTAATACATAGCCTTACTTCAACAGTCAGCTTTACATACACAGACTAATGTATTATCGTAATACATTGCGTGAGATCTATGTACTGTATTTTCCTAATAAGTTGTTTTTTTATATTTGCATGATACAAAAGTAGGGTGAAAAATCAGAAAAAAATGAATAATACCTTTTGTTAAACCTGGAAAATTTTCGGTAAAAATCAGTTTAAACTGTTTTCAAAAGGCGGTGGTGATTTTAGCAGATCTCTCACTCCTGAGGGTAACAAAGGCAGAAAGAGAACAGCTGCTGTGGGTGTCACAAAACAGCCCAGGACTGCTGCTGGGCTGTGTATTGCAATGGTGCCTGCTGAAATTGTCACTGACTAGCATGGGAAAGTGTTCTACTGCAGAGGAAGAAGTAAGGCTGCCATTCCAAGAAACCTTCGACAGAGTACTTCCATAAAAGTTTAATCAAGATCTCTCAGGAGGATTCGAACATCCCCGTGAACATAAACAAATTGCTCTGCAGCCCTCCTCCCTCCCACCCTGCCTAACTCTAGAGGGGAATGAAAAGCAGATAGCAACTCTCTCTCAGCTGTAACACTACCTCTTCTACCATGAGTAAATTAATGATAACTCAAGAGTGTCCTGCTACTTTGGGGATGCCATCCCTGTAATTTAAAATTAAACGACACACTCACCTGAGGTTCCTTCACCTGCATAGGCTCACCCATGCTCATCTGGTAGGAGTGGTTAGACTGCAGTGGAGTAAAAAGAGGTACTGGCTCGCTGCACAGCTGGATTCCCTGGTCACCTGTCCAACATACTCCTCCTCTTCCTTGTTCAACACCTCCTCACTGCTGTTCACAGCAGAGGCTGGTGACTTGGGCTCCTTGGAACTATCCAGGGTGCTGTGGCAGGTGGCAGTGTGATTTCCACCGAGTATGGCATGTGGCTCTGCATAAAAGCAGTAGGTCTGCAGCTCGGGGCCGGATCAATTGATGGCCTCCCTGGCCTTCTGGTATGCCTGCTGCAGCTCCTCAGCTTTCACATAGTGTTGCTGCTGGTCCCTGTCGTATCCCTTCTCCTGCATCACTATGAGCAGATTGCTCAGGATGTTGCTGTTTCTGTGGCTGGCTCGAAGCAGTGCCTGCACAGCCTCTTCTACCCACAGGCCAATATCTCCTGTCTACTCCATAGTCAGCTGGGCAGTTGCATTCAACAATGAAGAGCTGGTAGATGTGCTCATCAAGCCGGACAATCAGGAAAATTAGTTTAAAAAATGGCACTTATGTTGGTGGGAGCCAAATTTAAATGTGGACATATGCTCAACTAGATTGACATAAGCTGCCCTGCATTGACCTATATTTGTAGTGTAGACCAGGCTTAAGATGTTAGTAACACACAGGATTTTGATTAATGTTGGAAAAACATACCACACTGGATTTTAATAAATAGGAAAATTCTAGGAGAACAAAAATGTTTCAGAGATCAATAAAGATTTTTATTTTTGTTTACTGATATAGCCCTGGGTCAAAAAAATGGGGAAAAATAGTATAGAAATGTGTAACACCACTTTGCTCTTAAGATTTATGGGGAAGAATTCTGTGCAGGTTTCTGAGTTAGGCTTTTCTTGGGTGAAGGCTTTGAGATGAGTTTTGGCCCAGCAGAAATTTTTACATTTCAATTATGAACCCCTCAGAAATGGAATTTTCTAAAAGAACCTGAAAAACTATTAATTATACCAAAATGTGGTAAGAAAAGGTTCTCAACACTGTTCCTGCTCCCAAGCTGCCTTCTCCTGAGGTAACAGGAAACCACTAGTCCAGTGGTTGTTTTCAGCATCTCTCAAGTCTCAATCAGTTGGGGACACAAAAAACTTTAAACTCCCTATTTAACATATCAGTCTAATGAGCAGGGTTAAAGTGTGAACTTACATCATCATAATCATGGCAGAACCAGGGCTCTAGCATACAGGTGTGATTTCAGTAGATCAAGGAACAACTAGGCACCAGGACAACTGGTTTCCACTCTCAGTGTGCTCTGTAATCACCGGTACGCTAGCATGCATGAATTTATCAGGTCAGGGATAACCAGGGGGGCAGACATTTTCAAGAAAAACCTTCTTTTGAGGGCTGGCTATAGTTACAAAAGAAGAGTTCTGCAATACCTGTTCCTCCCTTTTCTGCTTCCGTAGCTGAAGGCCTTCTTCCTCTCGCCTACGACGCATTTCATCAGGATTTAGAGACTTGTTCTTGTAGCTCTTCAATCGGAAGTTCTCTTTTCCTGAGGTTGTCATGATTTCTAGAATACTGCAATTAAAAAGAGGTAGGTCATATCAAGAGATTTCTTTTCAGGAACACACTGCTTCCAGTTCTTCCTTTATTACTGCTGTAGCTAGCTATACCTCCCAGGCACTGTCCCCACCCTGACTAGTGCTTCTGGGAGAAGGAGAGACTATTAAGTGAAGGCAGAAATAGTTCACAGGATTTGCATACACTTCATATGTCACTCAGACTCACAACAGCATGAAAGGGGATGCTTGAAATACTCAGGCTAATACTAAAATACAGGATTGTCTTACTTTTGGGTGCATGTTAAAGTGGATACTTAAGACTAGTTTATTTGGGTTTTTAGTAGCTGCTTACTTAAACAGTACTAATATTTTAGAACTCTGTTACACAGCAGTTAATGGATTAAAAAGATACTTTATTTGAAATTCTCTCTCAGTTTAAAAAAACAGTTTGTCCTCCCTCCTTTTTAAAAACCATCAAAGGACTTGCCCCAGCTAACCACACAAAACTTACGTTAATTTCTTTGTCACATCTGTCTCTCTACACAATCTCCCCACTCACAGCACAAATGCCTTCTCTTCTGTAAACCTTGCTCTCTCTCCATTTCATCAATTGTCCAACTTTTCAAATTTCAGCTGAATGTCATCTCTTTTCCCTTCTCTCAATCTGCTGTTACACTCTAAAGTTTAGGGGATACAGTTTGTAGGAAAGAAGCTAGGAAGAAATAAAGCTGTATTTTCACTAAAACACCAGTGAGTAGCTTTGAAGTTTACAGTTTATGATATCAAAGCACATATACATCTTCTCTTCTTGGGTAATTGAGAAGACCAATAGTAATGGTATCAGTCTGGCGGTGGTCATTGTTTATTGGAGTTTCATATATATTTTCTGAACTGTGGGGTTACTGAGCCTGACCCAAAATCCTGACGTCAGTGGAGAGACTCCATTTAAAAAATTGTGCTGTGAATCAGATCTTATATCTGCATTGCTGTTCTCTCTTCTAACATTTCACTTAAAATCTTGAGATGGTAAACATCAAATTCTCATTTTCTGAATGTTTCTATGCCTCTCATACAGATACAAAATTTCCAGTATGCCACAGATTTCAACAGCATTATACTGCAGAATTCAGGTGGCTTTGCTGCTGAATTTAGTTCTCATGTTACACAGTACACTGGCCCTTATTATAGGGAGCTTATAAAGCTTCTCTGAAGTGCCAGTTATTGTCCAGTGGCCTAATCTGTTGTGGCAAATATGTTCCCAAAATCCAAAAAGTTTCACAAGCACAGATATTGCAGGCTGTGGAGTGATCTTATGTTGACTAAATTAAAATGGAGAAATAAGAGTATAATGTTATGTGTAGGTTCTGAAAATCTCCCATCCCTGTGCAAGACAAGTTCATTTTCCACTTCAGCACATGACAAATATTATCCAGTCAGTAGTAAGTCTACTCTCACCTTTGGTTGTTTCAGTTAACAATGAGGATGTTAACATAACTTGATTAAAAATAGATTAAGGCAGCTCTCAGTAACTCAAGGGGCTCTAATGAAAAACACCTGGTAATATTTTTGGTAATGATGCTAAACAAATTACAGAGACGGGTCGCTATGCCTAATGGTCACAGCAGGAGGCTGGTCTACTGGCTGGAGCAGGGTTGACTAGGCTTAGTGGCCACAGCCCGAATCAGAAGCCCAGTTACTAAGTCCAGGGGGCGAACTGGAGCCAAGAATCAGAAGTGAAAGGTCAGAGTTAAGAGTATCAGCCAGAGCAAGGGCAGGAAACTAGGAACCAGGGGGAGGAAACCACAGGTGGGAGCCTGGAACAAGTAGCTGGAGGCAGGACAAGGAAGGAGCTGAGAGCATGTGCAGGACCAGAAACACAGCTGCAGGCATGGAATGCTATTCAGTGGCTAGAGACCCCAGGCTGCTGGAGTCTTCAGCCAATCAGGGAACCAGGTGCATTAGCTGAATCAGCTGAGGACAATGAGCTGCATCTGGGTTCAGCTGTGGGTCCCTGACAGCTTACATGTCGGAGACATTTCAGGCCCATTGTATGTATTATTCTGAGTGAATTCCAGGCTGACAGAGTGCAATTAAGGTACAAATATTCACTAAGAAATGTCACCCAGAGCTGCTGTATTCAAGATTAGTCAGTCATAAATTGGACTGAATTTAGCGTAAGACCTGAATTTACAACCATTAATGACTAGACTCCCACCTCACTCTGCTCACATTCCTCAGGGAATTTTTTAAAATACAAGTTCCACAAACAGATCATTCAGAAACTTCAACATTGTTTCCATACAAAATGTTGAAGTCTTAAAAATATGAATAAAACTTTCAAATACTTTTTTTTTTTAATTACATGGTTTCTTGTGATACCCTTGGAAACATTTCTTTCCTTCACCAATTTTGTACATAAATTCTCCATGTGGATTAAAATAAATCTTTGAAATTTCCATGCTGGCAAATTCTGACACAGAGTACTTGTCTCTGTAGCACAATGAATCGTGCACTGGAATTCTAGAGAAATCGGGGCAATTCAAAGGTTGTGGGTCTGAGCCCCACCAAAGTCAAGTTTTGGTGCAGAAAAGAGCCATAAGAATGATTAAAGGATCAGAAAGCATACCATATAGTAACAGACTCAAGGAGCTCAGTCTATTTAGCTCAGGGGCTTTCAACCTGTGGTCAGCAGACCTCTGGGGGTCTGTAGACTATGGGTATGTCTACACTACCCACCGGATCGGCGGGCAGCAATCAACCTCCGAGCACTCTCCCATCGACTCCTGTACTCCACCCCCGCGAGAGGCGCAGGCAGAGTCGACGGGGGAGTGGCAGCAGTCGACTCACCACAGTGAAGGCACCGCGGTGAGTAGGTCTAAGTACTTCGACTTCAGCTACGTTATTCACATAGCTGAAGTTGCTTAACTTAGATCCATTCCCCACCCCCCAGCGTAGACCAGGCCTATGTCTAAGGGGTCTGTGAAAGGTTGTCGTTACCATAGAACAGTGGTTGAGGGCTTAGCTATTTACATTAAATAGAAAAAGCTTCATTAATGCAGAGTTATGGTGGCCCAGTGATAGTGCATGTCCTTTCAGAACACCAAGTTCAGCATAACAGACTTCTGAAAACCAGGAAATACAGCGTTAAAGTAAACACCCACACAATATTAACTTACCGAACCCTGGAGCTGGCAATACCCACTCGGAATTATTTGCATGCATTCCAGCTACATTCATTGTGTTACGTGTAGCTGTATTGAATGATGGAGAAGTAAGTTGAAGCAGCTTGGAAGAGCTGTGATTGTGTTATGAGGAAATCTGGGTCCAAGGCTCTCCCTCCCCCGCCCCCAGCATGTTATCAAAAGAAATAAGTGCTTTTATACCTCGAGGTTGCAGTCTGTTCATTTCAATACAGAATTGTGATGGGTGTGTCAGTAGCAGGGCACTGGAATCATCTTGAAATGGATATTGTCAGTAGAGAGGTATGATATGAGAGAAGTCTGTGGATTTAATGATGAGCAGGGGATAGCAAAGGGCTAAGTGGTAACCTGGGTGCAAATATGAAGAAGTCGTAAAAGGGTATGAAGTGGTTATTAAATTTTACAAGTGTGGTATTCTGTCGGGGAAGTAGGCTTAGTGTTTGAGCACAGATCTAATGCAGGTGGCACCTGTCCATTTCAGTGAAAAGGCAGAATGCTAGACTGTGTGATATGGGCATTGTGGGGCATCACTCAAAGAGGGGAGAGTTAAGACTATATGGGCGTTTACCTTCACTCTGTATTTCCTGGTTTTCAGAAGTCTTGAGTTTTGCTGAACTCGACATTCTGAAAGGGCACGAGGCAGGCATCCTCATCTCTGTGTTAACTAAGCTTTTTGCCAAGGACTACATTAATGCAAACTAGGAACCTTTTTGTTTGTACCTGCAGGGAAGTTCCACACAGGGAAGTTACAGTGCAGCAGTTTGGTGTGCACCACCATTCACACCCCAAATAGTCTGAACAGTGGGCCAGTGTAGACAATCCCTCAGTTATCTAAGAAAAAACAACAGAGCTCAATAGACAAGACCACCCAAACAGAGTTCATAGATTCCAAGGCCAGAAGGGACCATTGTGATCATCTAGTATCTAGTCTTATCTCTTGTATAACAAAAGCAATAGGACTTCCTAAAAATCATTCATAGAATAGTGCTTTTAGAAAAACATCCAATCTTGATTTTAAAATTGTCACTGATGGAGAATCTACCACAACCTTTGGAAAATTGTTCCAATGGCTAATTACCTTTATTCCCTGTCTGAATTGGTCTAACTTCAACTTCCAGCCATTTGATCCTGTTACAGCTTTCTCTGCTAGACTGAAGAGCCCATCATTAAATATTTGTTACTCATGCAGGTACTTATAGAAAGTCAACCCTTATCCCTCTCTTTGTTAAGCTAAATAGATTGAGCTCCTTGAGTCTATCACTATAAGACATATTTTCTAATATTTTAATCATTCTCGTGGCACTTCTCTGAACCCTCTCCAATTTATCAACATCCTTCTTGAAATGTTGACAACAGAACTGGACACAGTATTCCAGCACTGTTGCATGAGTGCCAAATACAGAAGTAAAATAACCTCTCTACTCCTACTTGAGATTTCCCTGTTTGTGCATTCCAGGATCACATTAGCTCTTTTGACCACAGTGTCTCACGTTCAGCTGATTATCCACCAAAACCTTTTTCAGAGTCAATGATTCCCAGGATAATGTTCACCCATCCTGTAAGTATCGCCTACATTCTTTGTTCCTAGGTATATACATTTAAGCCATATTCAAACACATATTTTTGCTTGCATCCGGTATACCAAGTAACCCAGATCACTCTGAATCAGTAACCTGTCCCTTTCATTATTTACCACTCCCTCAATTTGTGTGTCATCTACAAACTTTATCAGTATGATTTTATGTTTTCTTCCAGGTCATTGATAAAAAATGTTAAATAGCATAGGGCCAAGAACTGAGCCTGCAGGATCCCACTGGAAACACAACTGCTTGATGACCATTCCCTATTGGGGGTTGGACTAGATGACCTCCTGAGGTCCCTTCCAACCCTGAGATTCTATGATTCTATTTATAATTATATTTTGAGACCAGTTAGACAGTTTTCAATCCATTTAATGTGTGCCATGTTAATTTTATATCAATTAGGTTTTTTTAATCAAAATGTCATGTAGTACCAAGTCAAACACCGTACAGAAGTCTATTACCTCAATGCTATTACTTTTAGCAACCAAAAACAAAGATATCAAGCTGGATGATGTCAAACTATTTTCTATAAACCCATGTTTATTTGCATTATCTATATTGCCCTCCTTTTATTCTTTAATCTTTATTCTTTAATCGAGTCCCTTATCAGCTGCTCCATTATCTTGCATGGGATTGATATCAGGCTGACAGGCCTATAATTACCTGGTTCATTCCATTTACCCTTTTTTTAAAATTGGCACAACATTAGCTTTCTTTCAGTCTTCTGGAACTTCCCCAGTGCTTCAAGACTTACTGTCCCCTAAGGATCTGTACTGGGACTCATGCTGTTCAACATATTCATAAATGATCTGGAAAAGTGGGTGAACAATGAAGTGGCAAAATATGCAGATGATACAAAATTACTCAAGATAGTCAAGTCCAAATCTGACTCCGAAGAATTACAAAGAGATCTCGCTCAACTGGGTGACTGGGCAACAAAACGGCACATGAAATTCAGTGTTGATAAATCCAAGGTAATGCATATTGGAAAACATAATCCCAACTATACACACAAAACTATGGGGTCTAAATTAGCTGTTACCACTCAAGACAGCTCTTGGAATCATTGTGCAGAGTTCTCTGAAAATATCTGCTCCATGGACAGCAATGGTCAAAAAAGCTAACAGAATGCTAGGGAGCATCAGGAAAGGGATAGATAAGACAACAGAAAATACCATAGTGCTACTATATAAATCCATCCTAGACCCACACCTTGAATACTGTGTGCAGTTCTGGTCACCCCATCTCAAAAGATATATATATAAGAATGGGAAAAAGTACAGAGAAGAGCAACAAAAAGGATTAGTAGTATGGAACAGCTTCCATCTGAGATATTAAAAAGGCTGGGACTATTCAACTTAGAAAAGAGGCAACTAAGGGCAGATATAATAGAGGTCTATAAAACTATGAATGGTATGGAGAAAGTGAATAGGGAAGTATTATTTACTCCTCCACATAACTCAAGAACCAGGAGTCATCCAATTAAATTATTAGACAGCATGTTTAAAACAAATATAAGGAAGTACTTTTTCACACAATGCACAGTCAATCTGTGTAACTCATTGCCAGGGGATGTCGTGAAGGTCAAAACTATAACTGGGTTGAAAAAATAATTAGATAAGTTCCTGTAGGATAAGTCAGTCAATGGCTATTGGCCAAGATGATCATGAGACTCAACCCTATGCTCTGCATGTCCCTAAACCTCTGATTGCCAGAAGCTGGGACTAGACAACAGGGGATAGATCAGCCAAGAATTACCCTGTTCTGTTCTTTCCCTCTGAATCATCTGGCTCCAGCCGTTGTCAAAAGACAGAATACTGGGCTAGATGGACCACTGTTCTGACCCAGTATGGCCATTCCTATGTTCTTATGAAAATCAACATTAACAGTCCAGCAAGCCCCTCACCCAGCTCTTTTAAAACTTTTGGATGGAAGTTATTTGGACCCTCTGATTTAAAAATATCTAACTTTAACATCCCCCAAAGATACTAGTGGAATGGAAAGTGTTATAGTCTCATCAGATGGTAATGATATCTTCTGTTTTTCCCCAAATATAGAACAGAAATTTTTATTGAGCACTCTGCCTTTTCCACATTACTATTGATAATTCTACCTTTTCCATCTAGTCCTTTTCCATCCATTGTCACTATTGTTTTTCTTCCTAATATATTTTAAATACTCCTTATTGTCCTCAACTCTGCTGGCCATAGGTTTCTCCTTGCGTCCCTTGTCAATTTTCTACAATTCCTAACAATCTGTTATAGTCAGTACTATCAGCTTCCCCTGTCTTCCATTTGTTATATATAATTTTTGTATTATGGCCTTCACTTCCATTCTATACCAGATTATTTTTTTAACCAGCACAACCTTCCTCAATTGTGGGATTGTGTTTTTTTGGGCATCTAGTAAGGTGTTCTTAAATGATTACCAACTATCTTTCATAGACTTTAAGGTCAGAAGAGACAATTATGATAATCTAGTCTGATCTCCTGCACAACACAGGCTGCAGAATCTCACCCACCCACTCCCGCAACAAACCCCTAACCTATGTCTGAGCCACTGAAGTCCTCAAATCATGGTTTAAAAACTGCAAGGTGCAGAGAATCCTCCATTCAAATGTTTCTGATTAAATTCTTCCCCCCAACTGATTTGGCTCATATCTGTTTTCAGCTTCCTGAAATTGGCCCTATTAAAGCACCAACTCTGGACTTCATTCTGCTTGGGCATTATAAATATGATGTCAAGTCATGATTATTTGTACCTAAGCTAACATCAACTTTTAGTTCTGTGATCAGTTTCTCTTTATCTGTTAAGACAAGGTCTAATAAAGAATTCCACCCCCGTTGGCTGCAACGCTTTTTGAGTTAGGAAATTGTCATCTATAATGTTTAGAACAGAGGTAGGCAACCTGCGGCATGCGAGCTGATTTTCAGTGGCACTCACACTGCCCGGGTCCTGGCCACCGGTCCAGGGGACTCTGCATTTTAATTTAATTTTAAATGAAGCTTCTTAAACATTTTAAAAATCTTATTTACTTTACATACAGCAATAATTTAGTTATATATTATAGACTTGTAGAAAGAGACCTTCTAAAATCGTTAAAATGTATTACTGGCACGCCAAGCCTTAAATTAGAGTGAATAAATGAAGACTCGGCACACCACTTCAGAAAGGTTGCCGATCCCTGGTTTAGAAACTCCAAGGATATGCTAGTACTGGCAGCATGAGACTGTCCACCATATGTCACTCAAATTCAAGACCCCCATAATCAGACAGTTTTTATTTCCTGCACATTATAGATAGGTGCATAAGGAGGCGGTTATCCTGGTTCCCTATCGTGATTTGGTGGTCTGTAGCAGACACCAATTAATATGAATGGTTGAGCATGAATACATCTACAAAGAGAGCACTAACAACAAAATACAAATGGAAGACATGTAGATAATTAGTGGAAAGAAAAGGCACTTCATATTAAACACGATTGGTAATAGAGATAATTTGCTGGAATAAGAAAAAGATACTAGGTCTAAATAAATGGAAAACAGATGCTTCCCTTAATCCCCAGAGATGGCTATTGCTTTCCATTAGGAAATGGAGCTATTATTGAATCTTTATGAAAAGATAGGGCAAGAATGAAGATAGCCACCTCTGGGGAGATACTCAACTCGAGGCTTCTTCTATGGTATTATGCGTCCTGCTACTACTGCAGCCTCCCAATGTCTAACTTCCTAAGGTGCTTCGCATGATTAACAACAATGACCAAAGCAAAGAAGTGCTGCTCATTATGAAAGTTGCCAGGAAACTGAAGTTTGAGCAAAGAAAGTAAGGGAGACTATTGACCCCAATCCTCCTGTACCAGCTGTGAAATCTGCAGAATATTGAGCCAAATATTTCCATTCTATGGCATACACTTATCTTTTCATCTTAGAGTTCCTGAATTCATTCAATGCACTCTATCGGTTGTGCTTAAAATTCTCCATGCAACCTTGTGTTTCTCTATGGTGAGCTCTGAAACTTACACTCAAACTTAACTTAGAAATGTGAATTATGAATGTGGTGGGCTCTTTTGCTAGGTGTGTGATCCTCAAAACCACCCTAATGTGAGACAGTTATGGTGGCTATTTTTCCTTATCAATCTAGAAAGTAGAGTTTGAACAGGTCACCAGATATATGGACCAAAACATTTTTTTTACATATTCCATTTAAAAAAAAGTTGCAAATTTTAATCTGAAAAAGCATTTATTCAATTTCCTTCACCAAAATAATTCAGCTTTTCAAAGTTAAACCAAACAATTTGTGAAAAACTGGAGTTTTGGAATTAAATGGCAGCAAGGAATTGAAACCCATCCTTCAGTATCCAACCCTATGGTAAAAAATATCTAATGGCCTGTAACTGAAAAGTAGTTAAAGCAACCTTCTTCAAATTTAGCAAAAGTCTTCTCATCAAACTTAAATATAAATCTGGCAATGTTATATCCTTAACAGTTTCCCAAGCCAAAGTTACGTGGCAGCTAAACACAAAGTTTACCATGGAATATTGCTGCAACCTCAACTATTGTCTCCCCCATTTATTATGACACCACACACACATCCCACCTGACAGAACCATTTACTAGCGCACGCTGTACCTGAAAGGGGCATAAGTTAAGCACTGGCAGCCTACCCAGTCTTTAGCGGCTGGTTCCCACGGGGCCATCACAGCAGGTCCCCGTTACAACATGGGGCAGAGTCATTCCCCTTATCACCCCCCCAGCCCATAGTGCTGGGGGTGAAGTGGTTCCCAGCCTATGCAGGGTTTACAGTTTGGATCAAAGGCTCTCAGCTCCCCCCACTACACAAATTCTTCCAGCGCCCCTGCCCCCACCTGCCCACGGCATCCCAGCCCCAGCGCCCCCCAAGTACAGGCCCCGCTCCCTGGCTCTTCCCTGCCTCACCCAACGGCTGCCCCGCCCCGGGATCCCCTCACGCGCCCGTCACTCCCCGTTCCAGCCCCGCCAGCGGGTCGCAGCCGCGGTGCCCGGTCCCCCTCCGGGCCAACGCCCTCCCCCGCTCAATTACCTTCTGCCCGGCCCAGCCCGCAGTCTCTCCTCTCGGGCCCGAGGCGCGCGGGCGCCCCTCCCTCCCGCCTGCCCCGAGCTGGCCGCAGCAGCGTTCACTGCGCCTGCGCGCGGCTGTCCTCTCCCTCCCTACGCGTAGTTTCCGGCCCCGCCGCACGGCCCCCTGGGAGATAGAGTCCTTCCAGGGGGGTTGTCCCCAGGCCGCCCGGTGCGGAGCTCGGATTCCAACCAACCCCACCCCACAAGAGCCGCATACGGCAGCCGCACGGAATGTCTGGGCCTAGAGGACTAGCTTCCCAGAATGCAGCGCGCCGCTTCTGTGCGGCCACGCGCCAGCGGCAGGAACCGTTGCTGGGGGTCGGAGTAGCGGCGCGTGAGCGCAGCGCGCCTGGATTCGGCTGCGTCATTGTCCCGACTCCGAGACTGATCTTCCGATGGTGGCTGGCGCTGCCGGCTGTTTCCACCCCTTCCCCCCGCAGGGGGCCTCGGGCTCACAAAGCAGGTCTGCAAAGGTCGCCGGGCTACTTCCAAGCGCCCCCACACACACCCCAAGCAATCCACCCGAAGAAATGATTATGGGGCTGGAGCACATGAGTTNGATTCTATGGAAGAGGTCTACGGTGGATATTAGGAAATATTATTTCACTAGGAGGGTGGTGAAGCACTGGAATGAGTTACCTAGGGAGGTGGTGGAATCTCCATCCTTAGAGGTTTTTAAGGCCCAGCTTGACAAAGCCTGGCTGGGATGGTTTAGTTGGGGTTGGTCCTGCCTTGAGCTCAGGAAAATGTTTGAGATTTTGAAAAATTGTCCTAGTCTGAACTGAGATTAAAGTTAAAATCTTGAAAAATTCCACAAACTAACAAGCCAACAACTTTTTTGATTCAAGTTGATTGAAATATTTTGTTTAGATTTTGACTTTGTCATTTTTAATTTTTTACTATAATTAGCTTAAATTTCTAAACAAAAAGTTGTTTCAAACCAAAAATGAGTGACCTGGAGACTAGTGGGCTGCCTGCTCTGCAGGAAACACAGCGGCCTCTGGTGGCTATGAACTACAATTGCAGGTCATTTCTGCAGTCCTGCTGATCACCTGACGTTAAGGTCTGCAGAAACGCATGAGGGGTAGCTTGCATGCACGAGTATAGCAAACCCCAGCGTTCAAAAATCATGACTCAAGCCCTCAAAAAAATCATGATATTGCTTTAAAATGAGATTTAAAAATGAAATGTTGGCATTTGTTTAGTTGCCTTCTGATGTTGGCATGCTTCAGATTCACATGTTCAAGCTTTTCTCTACAATCATAGGGGGCTAGAAACTTTTTTTTTTTTAATAAGTAAAGCTGAGAATCTCAGGGAATAACTCATGTCCTATGGTGTTCAGTTATTATCACACAGCACTTAAGGTGCTTGCAAGAACATTTCTTTATTCTGAGTCAGATTCCAGCTGGCTGTGTATAGCAACAAGAGCTTCACAGCACCTTGCCCAGACTCCCTATCTGGAAAGCTCAGCCCTTAAAGCCACAGTCTTCCCTTCCAATATAAAATTTAATAAAAAAAATTAATTAATATAACACACACAAATACTTATTACCAACCTAATAGCTAAGCTTATTAAAATATTCAATTTGTTTTTGAGGTGCCTTGCACTGTCATTTGGATCTGTGGGACTCCTCAGGAGCATCAGCACTACTGCTGTCAGGAGGTGGCAAATCTACTTGTTCTGGTTATTCCATGTCCTGGGACTCAGTTATCTCAATGTGATGCAATTGTTGCTTGTCTAAGACTGTCTCTGGCAAAACAGCTGACTCAGTGCCCCCATAGCTCCCTCTATTCTGGGATTTGTCACCTGTTCCTCCTTTACATGTGTCAATCTGGGAATGATAACCTCTAATGACCACAGAGCTATCTTTTCTAATACTACTGCTGTTGGTTTCCCATCATAGATACACACAGCATTATTTTCATGAAGTAGTGGCAGCTTGCAGGATACCAAATCATATTATTATTATTTTATTTTATTGTCTGTTCCTTATACATCTGCAAGTCCTGAGTGACTGTGACATCAGTTTCTAACAGTGCTGGTATTCTTATTTTCAGTAGTCTGTTGAAGAAAATGTCAGCAGGTGCACCAAAGATGTATTGGTAACCCATTCTGTAATTCCGCTGTGATAAATACAGATCAGAGTCTAACTCTTCAGCTTATTTTAGTAGATACTTCATTATTTTCACAGTTTTCCATCAGCTGCTTAGATTGGGGATAATGGAGACTAACAATTACATGCCTAAACCTGTACTTCATTGCAAAATACTTTAATTCATGCCCACTAAATTGTGGCTTATTGTCACACATTGCTATGTCAGGTATGCTATGTGTAGCAAAAATAGATTAGCTGTAATAGTATCTTCTGATAAGGCTGTTTTAGGGAAGTGAGAATAATGGTTTAGGACAAATACATAATCAGTCAATGTAAACCAATCTATGCCTACTTTGCTACAGGGGCTAATTTTTTCTCTGCCACCAACATGGGCTGTTTTGCTCAATTTGGCCTGTATGTTTGGCATATGCAACAAGCCTTAACAGCTTCCTGAATGTCACTGTTCTTTTGAGGCCAGTGTAATATGTCTTTGGCCCATCTCTGAGATTTTTCAGTCTCTAAATAACCTTTGTATGTTGTTACCATACTTTTCTGTAACACCTTTGGATTTTTCTGCAACTGCGTTTTTACTTTATATTTTCTATATTTTAGTTATAATGCCTAAATACCTTTGTGAATATAGCCCTCAATGCCTCTGGTCAGCTACAAAGAAGAAATAAAGCAGTAAATACTTTTACTTCTGGCACTATTTTCTGCAAACAAGAAATGATTTGCCATGCACAATAACAAGAAATGTTATTGGTTCTACCAAACCCAAGAACAATACTGAATCTTCATGAGTGTCATCTACTGGTTCCATATCTGTCAACTAACTACTTACAACATTATAGTGGAGTGGTAACACCAAAGCCATAGTTAAGGAATTGTGTATAACAGAGGATAAGAATGGAAATATCTGCTAAATCTTTGACTTTAGAGAAAAATTTAAAAATAGTGTACGAATGCTTCTGCTTTTGCAATAGGTTTTCCCAAATGAATCTGCGTCACAAAATTAATTAAATGGCAAAAAACTTCATTAACACAGAGTTAAGAGTGCCTGGTGATAGCTTGTACCCTTTCAGAATGTTGAGTTCAGCAAAATTCAAACTCCTGAAAACTAGGAAAGGCACAGTTAAGGTAAGGCCCATGCAATCTTAACTCTACCCCTCTTTGAGCGATGCCCCATAACGCACATACTCATACTCTGCCTTTTCACTGTAATGAACAGGCAGTACCTGTACTTGCACTATGCTCAAACACTTGGCTTGGTCTACACATAAAAGTTAGGTTGGCATAGCTATGTCAGTCAGGTGTCTTTTTCACTAACCATACCCCATGCAGCAATCCAAATTTCAAGGGCATTTGAATAACAGTATGGATTTTAGAGCACTTAGAGGAGTTGTCCTTTAAACAGAAAGTGCTTCTCAACCTTAATTATGTCCCCTATACAACATTTTTTTCAAAGACTGTACGCTACTTGCACTTTAAGAAAAAGAACTTGTAAGACTGTATATAATAGCGTCATCTGGTGGCTCCTGGCATAACAGTACTGGAAACTAATTTATAATCTTAACTCTCCTAGCCACTGGTAGACTTGCCAAATGTCACTCATTTCATGTTACATTCATGCATGCAGGCCATCCCTTATGCATTCCAGCAGACCACATTGAATACATTCAACTGGACTGCAGAAACAGCTTGCAGGTGCAGTTCATGGCCACCAGAAGCCACTGTGGTGCCTGCTGAGTAGACGGACAAGTGGCCTCTGTTTCATTGCTTCCCCTGCTGGAAAAGCAAGCAGTGGAGGCATTAGATAGAAGTGGGGGGGGAGGGGAGGGCTTAGTACTGGCCCAAGGCTTTCTCCTAACTCTTAATTGCCCATCACCCCACTCAACTGCCTCCATCTTTTCCAAAACACTCCCTCAATCTCCCACAAAGTCATCCCCATCTTCCTCTTGGACACTCCCACAAAATCAACTTCCATTACCTTTTGTCCAACTTCCCCCAGCCACCTCCACCAATGTAGTCCTTCCAGTAGCCCCCCAGCCACACCTATCTATCATCCGGACACTCCCACAAACAAAGCTTCTCCTCTTTGACAGCCCAGCACACACTAACTCCTCAGACACTCGTTAGCACCCACCCACCTCCCACAGCTACCAAGGTGTGTGCAGCTGCAGGTCTTACTCTTGTTGCTGCCTAGGACAAGGTGTATGGACCTTAGGCTGAAGTTTGTGGCCATATGCAAATTATTTGCAAACATATGCATTATTTCCTGCACTTATTTACATATTCACAAATAATGGCACATGGAGCTGCACAAAATTAATCAGCTGTGCAATGGTGATCTGTAACATGGTGTGTGTGCAAAAACTGTCATATCATATATGATATATCCATAACATATCCATACCTGGAAGATCTTACAGTCTAACTGTATGAATAAGTAAAGTATACTATACAGAACAGAGAACACACAAACTCAAGATACAGAATCTGATCCTGCAGTGTTTACTCAGGCAAACTAAGACTGACTTAGTGGGAGTTTTGCCTGAGTGAAACCTACAAGGATCTGACTCATGGACAGTACAGTTAAAATGCCTCACAGTTTTGTGCAGTTTCATGTGACACTTATGAACTTTAGAGAGCAGTTGCCCGGTTCTTGTTTCTTTATTCCTTTTGCAGTCCTGGACACAACAAGAAGTTGTATTGATCATACAAAACCCAGAAATAACACTGCATCTTCATGAGCATCATCTATTGGCACCTATCTATTAACTATTTGTTTTGCTAAGCCAGTTTTAATAGTAACACTTGTTTTTTGAAAATAGGTATATAAGCCTTCTTTCCCTGGATTTTAACAGAATGTTTCTGGCTCACCACCAACCTGGCATCTCCCTTCTAGGAATGGGAGGGATCTCTTCAGTGCAGAGATAAGACTAGTCTGCAGTGGATCAGACACAAACACTCACTATTAGGCCTTGTCTACACTACTCAGTTTTGTCAACAAAAGTCAGGTTTCATCAAAAAACAGTGGAGGTGTACACACTGCAATGCTCCTTCTGCTGACAAAACTCTCCAGCTTTCCGAACAAAATAAAACCACCTAGACAAGAGGCGTGGAGCTTTTTCTGGCAAAGTGTAGATGCTGTGCTTGGTTATATTGCTGTAAATGGCCTTCAGGAGCTGTCCCACAATGCCCATCCTGACCGCTTTGGTCAGCAATTCAAACTCCGCTGCCCTGCACCCAGGTACACAGGCATCTGCCCCTCCCCCTTTAAAGGCCCAGGAATTTTAGAAATTCCACTTTGTTTGCTTGGCCTGGACAGCTCACATCACACCTTCCCAGCTGACCATGGCAGCTCCATGCACCAAACGCTCTCCCACTTGGAGCACACCTGAGTTTTTGGATCTGCCAGCACTGTGGGAGAGGGGGCTGCACAATCCCAGCTCCACTCCAGCCGTAGGAACTTCAGTACCTATGGTCAGATTTCTCATGGCATGTTGGATAAGGGCTATGAACAGGATAAAGGAGCTGAGGCAGGCGTACCAGAAGGCAAGGGAGGCAAACCGTTGCTTTGGTGTTGCACTGAAGACCTGCCACTTCTATAAAGAGCTGGACACCATCCTCGACAGCAACACCACCTCTACCACCAAGAGCCCTGTGGATACTTCAGCGGGGCTGGAGACGGTGGACAGTAGACTCAACCCTGAGGATGAAGTCGTGGACAAGGAGGTCGAGTATGAGGACGATGTGGAGCACACGGCAGGGTCATCTGGTGACACGGCCAGTTAGGACCACTTTTCCACTTCTGAGGGGTCTAGCCAGTCCCAGCAGTCCATCTCTGGCGCGTATGATGCAGGAGAGGAGAGCCCTGCTAAGTGATCTTTTTGAGTTGATGCTGCTCAGTTATATGAGGTAGAGCTGTCCTTTGCTCTGTATATTCTAGAAGTGGATGAAGGGATAGAAATGTACAAGACTAACTGTGTTTGCGTGTGCTTCACATTCCCCATTCAGCTAAGCAGTGTGGCAGAACAGTGTGTTGATGCACACTGAGATTTCACAGGAATCCTCCAGAGACATCTCTAGGAAACTTTCCTGGAGGTACTCGCCAATCCTCTGCCGAAGGTTCCTTGGCAGAGCTGCTTTGTTCCTTCACCCATTGTAGGAAACTTTCCTGTGCTAATCGGCAATCACTTAAGCAAGGACTGAAGCAGCACACAGGTGAGCAGCATAGGAACCAGGTCGGAAGCTGCATTCATGCAGAAGATGCACCCTTGCATCCTTGCTTACCCTCAGGAGTGAGATATCAGCTTCAGTGACCCCCCACCTGTGGAAAATGGTGGCAGAATTTACATTATTGTCCTTAGTTGCCTTCACTGATCCCCTTAAAAAAAACACTAGACACTTTGTCCCATCTTGAGCACACAACCTTCCTCCCCCCGTGGGCCACTCCCTACATTTAGGGTGTTCGCCAACATGTGTGCTTGCCAAAGGACAGTGAGAAAGTGATTCGTATGTCAAAAAGGGTGTATTTTACTTTAATGATTCAATGCTGTGTGTGAACTAACAATCATGCTTTTGTTTATTGTTTCTTGCACTTCTGCAGATGTGGTCTTTGGGGGAACCCCCTAAACACTGGTGGAGTACCTCGGCCAGATAAGGAAGAGACCAAGGTGGAGCAAGAAGGACATGTTCCAAGAGGTGTTCCAATCCTCAGAGGCTGAAAAAAGAGAACACAGAGTGGAGAGAGACCCTGAAGGAAAAATTTAAAATAGACAGGCAGGACAGAAAAGAGAGCAAGGAGTGCACTGTAAAGCAGTGGTTCTCAACCAGGGGTCTGCGGCCCCCTGGGAGCTCGTAAACAGGGCCGGCATTAGAGTTGCTGGGGCCCAGGGCAGAAAGCCAAAGCCTCCCCGCATAGGCTGAAGCCCAGGGTCCCAAGCCCCGTCACCCAGGGCTGAAGCCAAAGCCTGAGCAACTTAGCTTCTCGGAGCCCCCTGGGCAATTGCCGTACTTGCTACCCCCTAACACTGGCCCTGGCTTTTATATGCAGAAAAGCATTTGTTGTGACACAGGTGGGCGGCGGAGTTTTAATAGCATGTTGGGGGGGGGGCTCAGAAAGAAAAACGTTGAGAACCTCTGTTGTAAAGGACTAGGAGTGGATGATAAAAGTGATGGAGGAGCCAACACAGATGCTGAAATCCCTAATCATGCTCCAGGCAGAACACATACGTGCTCGTCCCCCCTCCCCACACCTCAGTCAATACAGAACTGCTTTACATGCCCTCCCCAAACTCCTCCCACATATTCCTTGCAACTTCCTGGAATGTCTCGGTACCCCATTCACTCCAACCCTTTGGATAGTTTCCAAAATGATAGTTGAACTTACACATAGCTATGAGAGCCTACACTGCCCTGCACTCTTATCTCCCTTCCCACCAACCCTTTTGTGTGTGTTGTTAATTGGAACTTAATAAAAACAAACTCTCTGAAAGATAACTAACTTTTATTTGTCTGCTAGAAATGGTGGTTGCTGCTGGTAGTAATACATAGTGGCAATTTGATCATTTGCTGACTACAAATCCCAGTCAGGAATAATCACAATTTTCATGCAAGGCGGCAAGTTAACAAAGCATGGCACATTCCTGGTGCTCATTGTCAAAATGTTGCCACAAAGCTTCCCTAATTCAAATAGCCCCCCATTGTGCCCCTTTAATAGCCCGGGTATCTGGCTGCTCAAAATCTGCTGCCAGGCGATCCACCTCCATGCTCCAACGTGGGGGAAACTTTTCACCCTGAGCCTCACAAATATTATGGAGTGCACAGCAGGCTGCTATGACCATGGGAATATTTTCCTCATTTAGGAATGCCATAAAGGCAGCGCCAGCATGTTTTTAATCTGCCAAAAGCACATTCTACAGTCATTCTGCACCGTATCAGCCTATTGTTGAAGTGCTCCTTGCTTCTGTCCAGGTTTCCCATGTAAGGCTTCATGAGCCATGGGAGTAAGGAGTACACTGGGTCTCCCAGGATCACTATGAAGATTATAACATGCCCCACTGGAATCTTGTGGTCTGGAAAGAAAGTCCCTGCTTGCAGCTTTCTGTACAGGCCAGTGTTCCTGAAAATGAGTGTCATATGTTCCTTCCTGGACCACTTTGCATTGATGTCAGTGAAACGCCC
The DNA here is from genome assembly GCA_003942145.1 of Platysternon megacephalum. Lineage (NCBI taxonomy): Eukaryota > Metazoa > Chordata > Testudines > Platysternidae > Platysternon > Platysternon megacephalum. Next base: position 434,431 of record QXTE01000228.1, read on the forward strand.
ACAGTGATCCAGAAGCACCTGCAATACCATGGAGAAGTACCCCTTTCTAATGATGTACTCTGCTGCAAGATGGTCCAGGGCCAAAATTGGAATATGCGTGTCATCTATCGCCCCTCTGCAGTTAGGGAATCCCATTGCCACAAAGTCATCCACTATTTCACGCACATTGACAAGAGTCACAGTTCTTCATAGCAGGATGCAATTAATGCCCCTGCACACTTGTGATAACACAGCCCCAACGGTGGACTTCTGGACTCCAAACTGATCTGTGACTGACCGGAAGCAGTCTTGAGTCACCATGTTCCACACAGCGATCACCATGCACTTCTCCACTGAGAGGGTAGCTCTCATTTTGGTGTCCTTGCACCACAGTGCTGGGGTAAGCTCCGCACACAGTTCCAGGAAGGTGGCTTTCCCCATCTGAAAGTTCTGTAGCCACTGCTTGTCATCCCAGACCTGCATAACAATGTGATCCCACCACTCAGTGCTTGTTTCCTGAGCCCAGAACTGACACTCCACCATGTTCAGTTGCTTTGTGAATGCCAAAAGTTATCTGGTGTTGTTTCTTTCCATGACACACAGCAGAGCAGGCAACTCTGATTCCTGTTCAGATTGGGAGTTCATGATATACTGCATGACCATCCACAATGTGTTCATAACAGTGACCACAATAGAGAGCCATGCGGGATCCATCCTTTCAGACAGAGCTGGCTTGCTGAAAAATGCCATGAAATGCAGTCAGAAGCCCATGGAATGATGGGATGTAAAAAACTGCATCATGGGACATTGCTCCTGCACCCTGTCCGAGACCAATACAGGTTCGAAGGATTGAGTGGAAGAGGGAAATAGAGACAGAGGCAGATTATAAGTCAAAAACAGGTGGCTATTTATTAAGGGGGAACAAATTACAACTTGGGCTGGGGAGGAGCACTTTTACCAATTAACAATACAACTCTGATGAAAATAGAAACCAGTGATTCATCAAAAATATCTCCAGAACAGTAATATAAAACCACAAAGAACTGAACAATCTATACCAGAGGTCAAACAAACATACAACACTAAGTAAACTGTATTTGGTACCAAGCAAAAGGGAAAAGGGGCCAAATAACTTGAATATCTACAAAATTTACACTACACATACCACACTCCAGGCGCAGCTGACCAGCAGCACACACACCAGAGACATGATGAGATGTTGTAACCCGAGGTGACACGACACAAGCCTGGCTGAATCCGGAGGAGATCCTGGCTGAAAGGGTGATCAGGCCTTTCAGCTAACACGCGGACACTCCTGCTGATTCAGGCGAGGGACATGGTTTTATTCGAAGCCAGCTTTCAATTGGTTCCCCGCTCCTACACCAACCAGGTTCCGAGCTGGTGCCCTCTACGTAACAGATACTGCACACGGCACACTGGGGTTATGCACACGGCACGCCGGTACTGTACCACACGGCACCAATATGGTCTGCACACAGTACCAATATGGCCTGTAGTTGACCAGGTGGAAGGTTCAAGAATGGTCACACGGNGTTCCGAGCTGGTGCCCTCTACGTAACAGATACTGCACACGGCACACTGGGGTTATGCACATGGCACGCCGGTACTGTACCACACGGCACCAATATGGTCTGCACACGGTACCAATATGGCCTGTAGTTGACTAGGTGGAAGGTTCAAGAATGGTCACACGGCTATGCACACGACACCGATGTGACCTTCTGACCGACAATTGGCCATACAGACACCATGACAGGGCATAGGGCTGTGACACACCCATGATGCACTGCCATCCACTCCGCCTTCCCACAAGTCCTAGCGGCAGAAGGTGGCAAGTAGCACTGTGGGATAGCTACCCACAATGCACTGCACTCACTGTTGATCCTAGAGCACCAACTGTGGATGTGTTCTGCTGACAGAAGGAGCGTTGTGTGAACATGCACAAGGGATGTAATTATAGGACATTGAGGTTAATGGTAATTGGGACAAAATACAACATGGTTTTACAAAAGGTAGATCGTGCCAAACCAACTTGATCTCCTTCTTTGAGAAGGTAACAGATTTTTTAGACAAAGGAAACGCAGTGGATGTAATTTACCTCGATTTCAGTAAGGCATGTGATACGGTTCCACATGGGGAATTATTAGCTAAATTGGAAAAGATGGGGATCAATATGAAAATTGAAAGGTGGATAAGGAACTGGTTAAAGAGGAGACGACAACGGGTCATACTGAAAGGTGAACTGTCAGGCTGGAAGGAGGTTACTAGTGGAGTTCCTCAGGGATCGGTTTTGGGACCAATCTTGTTTAATCTTTTTATTACTGACCTTGGCACAAAAAGTGGGAATGTGCTAATAAAGTTTGCAGATGACACAAAGCTGGGAGGTATTGCTAATATAGAGAAGGACCGGGATATCATACAGGAAGATCTGGATGACCTTGTAAACTGGAGTAATAGTAATAGGATGAAATTTAATAGTGAAAAGTGCAAGGTCATGCATTTAGGGATTAATAACAAGAATTTTGGTTATAAATTGGGGACACATCAGTTGGAAGTAACAGAGGAGGAGAAGGACCTCGGAGTATTGGTTGATCACAGGATGACTATGAGCCGCCAATGTGATATGGCCGTTAAAAAAGCTAATGCGGTCTTGGGATGCATCAGGCGAGGTATTTCCAGTAAAGATAAGGAGGTGTTAGTACCGTTATACAAGGCACTGGTGAGACCTCATCTGGAATATTGTGTGCAGTTCTGGTCTCCCATGTTTAAGAAGGATGAATTCAAACTGGAACAGGTACAGAGAAGGGCTACTAGGATGATCCGAGGAATGGAAAACCTGTCTTATGAAAGGAGACTCAAAGAGCTTGGCTTGTTTAGCCTAACCAAAAGAAGGCTGAGGGGAGATATGATTGCTCTTTATAAATATATCAGAGGGATAAATAGCAGGGAGGGAGAGGAATTATTTAAGCTCAGTACCAATGTGGACACAAGAACAAATGGATATAAGCTGGACATTAGGAAATTTAGACTTGAAATTAGACGAAGGTTTCTAACCATTAGAGGAGTGAAGTTCTGGAACAGCCTTCCAAGGGGAGTAGTGGGGTCAAAAGACATATCTGGCTTCAAGACTAAGCTTGATAAGTTTATGGAGGGGATGGTATGATGGGACAGCCTAAATTTTGGCAATTAATTAATCTTTGATTATTAGTGGTAAATATGCTCAATGGCCTGTGATGGGATGTTAGATGGGGTGGGATCTGAGTTACTACAGAGAATTCTTTCCTGGGTGCTGGCTGGTGAGTCTTGCCCACATGCTCAGGGTTTAGCTGATGGCCATATTTGGGGTCGGGAAGGAATTTTTCTCCAGGGCAGATTGGCACAGGCCCTGGAGGTTTTTCGCCTTCCTCTGCAGCATGGGGCACGGGTCACTTGCTGGAGGATTCTCTGCACCTTGAGGTCTTTAAACCACGATTTGAGGACTTCAATAACTCAGACATAGGTTAGAGGTTTGTTACAGGTGTGGGTGGGTGAGATTCTGTGGCCTGCGTTGTGCAGGAGGTCAGACTAGATGATCATAATGGTCCTTTCTGACCTTAAAGTCTATGAGTCTATACCGGTTTTTGATTGTCGGCGTAACTTGCATCGACAAAACATGTGTAGTCTAGACAAGCCCTTAGTGTTTATTACTGGAGTTCACGGCAATAGGATCAGAGGATATAGTGATAACTAGGCCAGTAAAAGGCACAGTATGATATGGGCAGTAAGAAGTCAAGTTCTAAAGGTGTAGGAAGTAGCGTAGCTAGGGGGGGAGCAGGGGTAGTGGCCGCTACCCCACTAAGCATGTTGTCAAAGTGGCACCTTAGGGGTTAACATGGCGCCAATGGCGCCAGCGGGGCCCACGCTCCACTCTGAAGCTTGCTTGGCGCTGCCGGCGCTGGGCTCCTGCAGCAAGGCAGGCTTTGCCTGCGGCAGCCAAGCTTCTTCCCCCAGCGCTGGGTGCTCGCCCGGCCCGCCCCTCCCTGCCGCCGATCAGCTGTCTCCCAGCTGATCGGCGCAGGGAGGGGAGGGGGAAGAGAAGATCTGAGCTCCAGCAAGCTGGCCGCTCCTGGGAGGAGGAGAGGCGGGAGCCCAGCTCCAGCAATACTTGGGGCAGAGGGTTGAGGGTGCGGTGTGGGGGTGAAAGCTCTGACTGGGGCATGGGCTCTGGGGTGGGGCAGGGCTGGGGATGAGTTTGGGGTGCAGGCAGGCTGCTCTGGCAGTGGAGATGGGGGGTACTAGGACCCTGCGGCAGCAGTTGCTGCCTGGAGGCAACATGGAGCTGCACAGGCCAGAGCGTGGGCCCCGCTGGCGCCATTGGCGCCATGTTAACCCCTAAGGGCCGGCTCTCAGCACAGCCCCCTGGGACGGGGTTTCAGTCCCCCCCAGCCACCCTCACCACAAGACCCCCTTTGAAATACACTTACCAGCTGCTGCTACTGGCTGCCCTTAGTTGGGTGAGAGGTTAGGAGCTGCAGAGCCACAGAAAGCACTCCTGCCACAAGAAGTAGGTAGGAGAAGGAGGTGGGGCTGCACCGCACAGGTGGGGTCGCTCAGCTTAGCCCCTACTCCAGGAGCAGAGTTCCCCTCGCTGATTGGCTGGTGGCCAAAAACCAGCTAAACAGCCCTCCCCTAGCTACCCTNACTCAGACATAGGTTAGAGGTTTGTTACAGGTGTGGGTGGGTGAGATTCTGTGGCCTGCGTTGTGCAGGAGGTCAGACTAGATGATCATAATGGTCCTTTCTGACCTTAAAGTCTATGAGTCTATACCGGTTTTTGATTGTCGGCGTAACTTGCATCGACAAAACATGTGTAGTCTAGACAAGCCCTTAGTGTTTATTACTGGAGTTCACGGCAATAGGATCAGAGGATATAGTGATAACTAGGCCAGTAAAAGGCACAGTATGATATGGGCAGTAAGAAGTCAAGTTCTAAAGGTGTAGGAAGTAGCGTAGCTAGGGGGGGAGCAGGGGTAGTGGCCGCTACCCCACTAAGCATGTTGTCAAAGTGGCACCTTAGGGGTTAACATGGCGCCAATGGCGCCAGCGGGGCCCACGCTCCACTCTGAAGCTTGCTTGGCGCTGCCGGCGCTGGGCTCCTGCAGCAAGGCAGGCTTTGCCTGCGGCAGCCAAGCTTCTTCCCCCAGCGCTGGGTGCTCGCCCGGCCCGCCCCTCCCTGCCGCCGATCAGCTGTCTCCCAGCTGATCGACGCAGGGAGGGGAGGGGGAAGAGAAGATCTGAGCTCCAGCAAGTTGGCCGCTCCTGGGAGGAGGAGAGGCGGGGGCCCAGCTCCAGCAATACTTGGGGCAGAGGGTTGAGGGTGCGGTGTGGGGGTGAAAGCTCTGACTGGGGCATGGGCTCTGGGGTGGGGCAGGGCTGGGGATGAGTTTGGGGTGCAGGCAGGCTGCTCTGGCAGTGGAGATGGGGGGTACTAGGACCCTGCGGCAGCAGTTGCTGCCTGGAGGCAACATGGAGCTGCACAGGCCAGAGCGTGGGCCCCGCTGGCGCCATTGGCGCCATGTTAACCCCTAAGGGCCGGCTCTCAGCACAGCCCCCTGGGACGGGGTTTCAGTCCCTCCCCAGCCACCCTCACCACAAGACCCCCTTTGAAATACACTTACCAGCTGCTGCTACTGGCTGCCCTTAGTTGGGTGAGAGGTTAGGAGCTGCAGAGCCACAGAAAGCACTCCTGCCACAAGAAGTAGGTAGGAGAAGGAGGTGGGGCTGCACCGCACAGGTGGGGTCGCTCAGCTTAGCCCCTACTCCAGGAGCAGAGTTCCCCTCGCTGATTGGCTGGTGGCCAAAAACCAGCTAAACAGCCCTCCCCTAGCTACCCTACTGCCACTGCCCCGGCCAAACAGCTGATGGCTCGCGGCCCCCACGGGGCCCATAAACAATTGACTGGTGGGTGGGTGCCCCTGCCCCCTATGGCTGGAGGGGCATGCCCAGGGGTGGCATGTTTGTAGAAATTTTGGTGGTGCCCAGAACCTGCCCCTGCCCAAACTCCGCCCCCCACCTGCCCAAGGCTCTGGGAGGGAGTTTGGGTGAGGGAGGAGGTCTGGGGTGCAGGCCCTAGGCTGGTGCAGGGGATTGGAGTGCAGGGTGCAGGTTCTGGGAGGGAGTTTGGGGGTGGGAGGGGTGCAGAGGGATGGGGTGCAGGGGTGAGGGCTGTGGGGTGTGGCTGCAGATGAGGGGTTTGGAGTGTGGGAGGGGTCTGGGTGGTGACCCCGGCCTGAGGAGTGTGAGGCAGCGTGAGCTGAGCATGGGGGCTGGGGGCCAGGCCAGCAAGCCTGATCACTGACACTCCAGGTGTGCCCAAGTGCACAGCTAGTGCTCCGGGCTTCTCCTTCATTCAATGACACATCAGTGGGCCTTGCTTTTTTTGTGCAGAATTTGCCTTTCAGAAAGCAAACCAGCCTCCCCCCACTCCCAGCCCTTTTTATTGGGATCCTGGGGGCTCAGGTCCCTTGGGGAGGCAGCATTGGGATTGCATTAAGGGGGTGGGTACTGCTGCCTTTGCGAGCCAGGGCACTTGGGGGCTTGGAGCGGATCCGGGCGCTGAGCTGAGAACAGGGGCAGAGCCCAAAGGATCAAGTCAGCGGCTGGTCATCCCCAGCCCACTCCTGGGTCTGCTGCGCCCGGACTCCAGCCGCGCACTGCGCAGGGAAGGCGAGCCTGGCGCGAGCAATCTGCTTCTCCTTTGGAGCTTTTAATTAAAAAAAGGCGGAAATCTGGTGGCTCCAGACAATACGGAGTCTTTTTTTCACATGGGGGGGGGTAAGCTCACAGTTTGCTCCCCCCCCCCGCCTCAGAGGCTGCCTGCCCTGCTTTGGGGGCTTTCCCCTTACAGCGCTCACCTGCCAGGAGGTTGCAATTTGAGGCTGGGGCTTTGGAGAGACGGACCCCTGGTGGTGTCCCCCCACACACACACCCCAGCTGGTCTCAGCTGATCCTTTTGCTACAGTGTGTGCACGGGCCAGGGAGTGGGGGCTGCAGGGGCTGGGCCAGCTTCGCAATGCTTAGCCCTGGTGCCTCTCCCGAGCTGGCAGAGGGGTTTGCGGAGTGGGGGGTGGGGCATCCCTCCGCTTGGACCCAGCCTTGGGCTTGTGACACAGCAAATCTGGCATTGTGGGGGGTATGGTGCGTGGGGGGAGGAAAGCCCCTAGTATCGGGCAGTAGCTTCCATCACATAATCAAATGTGGTAGAAACGTCGTCTGTATACTTGTAACACTTACCACTACAGCATTAGTCAGTCTTGTAACATGTGAATCCCTTGCAAGAGCCAAGAGGCCCACATTTTTTTAAACATTTTGTCTTTGCCCTTTTGTCGGCGCTTTTTTAAATGCAAAATAACACACGTATTTATAAAACAATATCATTCTTGTGTTTTTATTTTAAGTACAAAATAAATATGTATAACGAATTTAAAAGTATGTAATTAGTAATTTGATATGTCGGGTGGCGCCTTTTTTTTATGTGTTCGCTCCCCCTGATGTTAGAACCTGGCTACGCCCCTGGGTGTAGGAGTAGGGATCTTCATTGGAGAATTCCAGGAAACATGAAAAAGTTACAGTACAGTACTTTAGGAAACTCTGAGAAATGTTATTGTCCATTTCTCTAAGCACCCAGTACTGAAGAAATGAGTCAGCTCTTCTCCTGGTTGTTTTTTTTTTATTAAATATCACTCCAGCAATGACACTGTTAATAAATACAGTGGAAGGACAGCTCTGTAAGCTGAGCCATGTGGTCACGTTGCTCAGTGTGCTAGTTTTATTTTTAACATCCAAAATCACTTGATATACCTTTCTACTTGGGCTTGCTCTTTCGCCCCCCATTCTCGCCTTCTACTTATCCCTAATCACCTCACTTCAACCCAGCTGAGAAAAACCAAGAGAACAAGTGTCTTGGATACAATCACAGCGACTGTATGATCAAGGTAAGGCTTTACAAATAGGAAACAGTCTTGTTTTTTATTAATCAAAGCTTATGCTAATACTACACAGCCAAGCCTAAATCAAGGTTGAAATCTACAAAACAATCTCAGTGGCTAGAGTAAAAAACAAACAAACCCTCACAGCCAAATTTTTCAAAAGTGTTCACTCATGCTAGGTGGCCCTGCTTTTGGATGCTTAATGTGAGGTACCTTGGCCTAGATCCACAAAGACTTAGGCACTGCAAAGCTCAGTGGTGCAGTGCCTAACCTTTAGGTAACTTGCTGGCCAGTGGACTTCTCACCCTGCATGAGGGGTGCAGGCTCCCTACACAGTGTATGGGGAGAGTTAGGTGCTTAAGAATGGGGTTCACAGCAGCCAGCAAGCTGAGTGGGTAGCTACCTCAGACAGCCAGTAGAAAATGCTGAGGAGAGGGGTTAGGCCTAACCAGTGTTAGACACAACATAGGTCTTTGGGTGCGTATCTCTGCTCGGGATTAGGGTGACCAGACAGCAAGTGTGAAAAATCGGGACGGGGTGGGGGGTAATAGGAGCCTATATAAGAAAAAGACCCAAAAATCGGGACTGTCCCTATAAAATCGGGACATCTGTTTCACCCTACTCAGGATTCACAGCTATGGAGATAGGCACCTAAGCCAGGTCATCTCTTTCTCAAGAATAAACAGAGAGAGACTTCCATGCTATCATAGCCAATAGCCTGGTGGTTACAGTACTCACCTGGGATGTAGGAAACCTGTTTTCAAATACTTGCTTTACAGCAGAGACTTGAACTTGGGTCTCCTATATCCCCAGTGAGTGCCCTAGCCACCAGGTTATTCTCAGTCTCTCCTGTTCAAGCTGCTCCACTTTGTATAAATAATTAAACAATTCATTGGAGCAGGGACTTAAGCAGAGGTGAAAGTAAGCCGGTCAGGCCCGGTATGGAGTACCGGTAAAAAAAGGTGCAGTAGTGTACCGGCAAATAAGTGGAGCATTCAGTACTGGCTTACTTTCACCTCTTTTGGCTGCATAGCAAAAAGTTCAAACTCAAAGCTAATAAAAGCTTGGAAAGGGAAAACTCACTGTCACATTTGTTTGCTGTTTCTCTCCCTCTCCTCCTCCAGCCAGGCTGCCCGAGGCGGCTAGGCTCCGCGTTCCCCGACCCTCCCACTCAGCAGGGGCTGCAGGGGCTCCCCTCTAGCTTGTAGCAGGGAGCAGGGGGACTGGCTGAGGGAGAAGCCTCCCCAGGTAGCCTGCTGCCTGCATAAGAACAGTTTAAATTTAGCTTTTCACCTGTCTGAACCGTGCGATTCAGGGCTATTTCTGGCATCCTTGTTAATTTCACTCAGGGTTGTTGCTGGGAGCGGGGGAGGATGTGTGTGAGACCAAGGCAGGGGCAGAATACAATAGGCATTTGACTGCACAGCTTAAATCCAGAGCTAATAAAAGGCAGTGGAAGGGGAAAACTCTGTCACATCCGTTTCTCTACTCCCTCCTCATCCAGCCAGGCTGCTGACCTCCCCTTTCCCCTGAACCCCCACTCAGCAGGGGCTGCAGCGGCTCCCCTCTAGCTTGTAGCAGGGAGCAGAGGGACTGGCTGAGGGAGAAGCCTCCCCAGGTAGCCTACTGCCTGCATAGGAACAGTTTAAATTTAGCTTTCACTCCACAGTCTGAACTGGGATTGGGGCTATTTCTGGCATCCTTGTTAATATCACTCACGGTTGGGGGGGGGGGGTNAGTGAATGCCCCGCCCACTGATTAAGGCTCAGCCAAATACCAGAGGCTTCGACCTTTCAGAGCACACGGTCCCTCAAACAACCAAACAGACTGACATTTTGATATTCTTGCATCCGAAGAAGTGGGTATTCACCCACGAAAGCTCATGCTGCAAAACGTCTGTTAGTCTATAAGGTGCCACAGGATTCTTTGCTGCTTTTACAGATCCAGACTAACACGGCTACCCCTCTGATACTTGACAATATTTTGATTGTATTTTTTGTGTATTATATTATTGAAGATCGCCTCATCCAGGGGGCAGAAAAGAACTGCCCCGGCTTTGGTCACCCCACCACCCCAACCTTGAGTGAAATTAACAAGGATGCCAGAAATAGCCCCGAATCCCACGGTTCAGAGCACGGAGTGAACAGCTAAGTTTAAACTGTTCTTATGCAGGCAGCAGGCTACCTGGGGAGGCTTCTCCCTCAGCCAGTCCCCCTGCTCCCTGCTACAAGCTAGAGGGGAGCCCCTGCAGCCCCTGCTGAGTGGGAGGGTCGGGGGAAGGTGGAGCCTAGCCGCCTCGGGCAGCCTGGCTGGAGGAGGAGGAGGGAGGACAAGGAGGAAAATGTGACAGTGAGTTTTCAGTTTTTCAGGCTTATTCCAATAGTAAAGTTTTATTACAGACAGTACTGGTAGTAGTAATAGTAGCTTTATTTTCTATATCTAAGTCATGCAATGGGAGGGATCCATGAAGTATGTAGGAAAGGTGGGTTGCTTGTGTTTGGACTGTATGGGTAAGAAATGTAACTTACTTCCACCCTGGCCCCACCCCTTCTGTCTGTGGTGGCAAAGTGGGACTCATACCGGTAAGAGCTGTATTTTACTTTTACCCCTGGACTTAAGTCTCCCATGGCCCAGCTGAGTGCCCCAGCCACCCAGCTATCAAGTCAGTCTCTTTCTTTTTCTCTTTCGCCCAATTAATATTTAACTGTTTAACACAAAGTGGAACAGTTGCAACAGGGGAGAGAGACCTACCCCCAGAATAGCCAGTAGCCTGGTGGTTGGGGCACTCACCTGGGTGGTGGGAGACCCATTAAGTCTCTGCTCCAAACCAGGCAGAGTAGGGATTTGAAAACAGGTCTCCCATGTCCTGGGTGAGCGCCGTAAGCTTGAGCTTTTGGGGATTCTGGGACACACACATTTTTTGCCAATATTCCTGCTCTGGCTGCCTTAAGCCATCTTTAGTGTGGGGCCTGAACCAGTAAGCATGTTCTGAGAACCACCTGTGGAAATGTAGGCACCTAGGGGACTATACCACAGAAATAGTGACACCTAGGGAATTTAGGTGCCTCCAAGTTTAGGTGGCAGCTGAGCAGGGGGTTTGAGGATCTCAGTGATGCCTAAATGTTGGGTTTAGGCATCCCTTTGTGAATCTAGCCCCTTGTGCCTGATTTCTTATCACCTCTGAAAATCAGGTATAAGATGTCTCAAGTTGGATTCCACATTACAGAGACACCCTGTATCAGTGAACACTTCTGAAAATATTGGTCTTAAGCTTTATTGTTTGTTCTCATGATCTGTACAAAATTTGAATATTTTTAAGGGATCAGAACAATTGCTCCATTTCTTGAACAGTGCTGGTTAGGTGATGTGTGTATGGCAAAACACTTTTCCTTTCTAAAGGGTCAGATTCTGAATTCAGTTACCTTGTTGTAAATTGAGATTAGCTCAGTTTAAGTCAGTAGAGTTACAACACTAATTGAGATTAAAAAAATCCTCAAACCCTCTCTAAATTGGAATTTTCATATGAGGTTGCAGAAACAGACAGGTGAAGGGCCCTTTGGAGTTTCAAGCATTGTAATTTTCAAAGGGTTTTGAAAAAGGAATTTTAGAAAACATCCAGATACATGAGGAGCTGGAGAAGCATCAGGAATATTATTATTTATTTGTATTATTGTAGTGTCTAGGAGTGGACCAGGACCCCATTGTGCTATGCTCTGTACATATAGAACAAAAAGACAGACCCTGTCCCAAACACTTAAAGTCTAAGTGTAAGACAAGAGAAAACAGATGGATACTGACTGACGGTGGAGTACAAAGAAACAATGAGACAATAGAATTTAAATAGACCAGACAGACACAGGATGGGAGAAGGGTATAACGTACAAGCAGAGTGAGCAATGTGATGGCAGCAAAAATCATGTCACTTCCATGATTTTTTAGGGGGATGGGGTGATTTTACTTAGGAAGGCATCAGCTGAAAGGAAAGGGAGGGGAGAGTAAGAGGGAAAGATGTGGAGTGAAGCTGAGGTGAACAGACCGCAGGGGAGGGTTGGAGCAAACAGCCAATCAGCACAGGACAGCGAAAGTCAGAACATTCTGCAGTTTTGACTGGAATGTCCAGGGGACCAAAAGTCTCTGCTTTAGCTGCTACTGCCCCTACAGGACAGAGTCTTTGGTTGACTCCTCTTTGCAGCTCACATGGTGCTGGGGAAGGGAGGCACTGCCTGGGTCCTAGTGCCCCCACAGTGGAAAGGAAGGTCTCCCCTGCACAGTTCTGAGTCCAGGAGGGTGTTTTGGGGATGGATGGAACTGGCTGGGCCCATTTTACCCCTTCCTCACAGAGCAGCAATCCCGGCTTTGGCTGCTTCTAGTCTTATCAGGTAGAGACTCTGGCTGGCTCCTCTGTCGGAGTAGCTTTGTGGTGCCCTGGAGCAAGCTGTTCATACGATTTATCCATTTTAGTTATTTTTGTTTGGGAGACATTTCTATATCCATAATACAAAGCCTCACATTTTTAACCCAACTTAGATTCTAAAGGTAACAAAATAAATATAGGCAAAGCTAGTAGCACCACCTATAGTTAGGGTTGGTTAACAGTGCATTCTCAATTAATAACTTTGCCGAACTTTAACTGTTTGGATCAAACTTTTCCATGCTGGTATCTGGCTTAGGCTAATTTTTTTTTTTTTTTATTTATTTTGGTTTGGGTTTTTTTTGTTTCAGTCAAAACCAGTCAGCCCCTTCCCTAGAAACAAGGTTAAAAAAATCTTGGTAATATTCTTGTTAGATTCATATAAATGTTAAAAAAAATTCTTATTGCTATTTTATTGAGAAGCTCAAGCCCCTGAATGCTGTAGAACAGGAATTTTAAATTTGACAGAGGGGGTCACCCTGGTATCAGAGGTGTGCCTTCTGTCATCCCTATATAATCTGCCAAAACTTGGTCAAGTTATAAGCCTCTGGAAAAAAAAGCAGTTTGCACACACTGGGGGCATGTCCACACTAGAAACGCTACAGTGACACAGATGCAGTGCGGCAGCTGTGTCACTGTAGTGTAGACACGTACTATAGAGACAGAAGGGTGTCTTCCGTTGCTATAGCAAATCCACCTGTCCAAGAGGCAGTAAGTCGACAAAACAATTCTTCCATAAATCTAGTGGTGTCGACACTGGGGATTAAGTTGGTTTAACTACGTTGCACAGAACAAAATTTTTCACAGTCCTGAGTAATGTAGTTAAGTCAACCTAACTTTGTAATGTAGACCAGGCCTCAGGGGTTTATTAGAGTTTGGGAGCATTATTTGCCAAAGATTCTATCTACACTGAGCATGCTCTATCCCCTCAAAGCTCCTAATGTGCCACACCTGTGGTAGTCCCACACAGCAACTGAATATGTTGTATCCTATGGGTTACTAGGGCTGACCAGGACTTTTTCTGCAACTGGTCCTTGCAGGCTGCAGGGGCTATTGTGGTGCCAGACAAGTAGTAAAGACCTCTATACCTTTCATCACCATATACATTTTGACAAGTTTTCCTGTCCGGTTTTTGGGTTATGTCTCACCCTCTGGTCTCATTTTTGGACATGTACACATTTGATGCAGTGGCCATTTTGAAGCTTTTTTTTTTTTTTTATAGAGAACGTTAGAACTGCTTGAATGTGGGTTTTTTCCACATTTAGAGATATTTTAAAGGTTAGAAGAAAAAAGATTTTTTTCAGAAGAAAATGGGCTTTTTACACACGTTAAATAAAGTTTAGTAAACAGAGGAATAAAGTGTTAAGACATAAATATGCCAATAGGCCTTTTTACAGAAAAAATACTTTTAATGCAGTTTTGAGGTAAAGACATTAAATATTAGTAATAAAACATGTATTTTTAGAAATAATAATTGTTATGGATTTAGGTTGTTTTGAAATAAAGTCTGAAAAATAATTGTATGTTTTTGAAATAAAGGCATTAAATATTAGTACCAGAACATGCGTTTATTTTCTCTAGAAAGTGGGGTTGGATTAAACAAGACACAAAGTAAGAGAGGCTGTAGAACAGCTGAGAAAACCAAAAGCCTTCCAGCCTATTACAATAGAGAGAGAGAGAAAGAAAAGAGAGAGGCTGCAGAGAAAGTTTTAAAACAGGAAAGAAAGAAAAGCCTGTGTCACTGACCAAGCAGCAGAGAGAAGAGAAAAGTAGCTTATGCCTTCAGCTGTCACTAGCCAAATGCCAGTTATTCCAGGACAGTCAGCCTTGGACAAGCCACACCTCTCGCCTGAGCCAATCAGAAGCTATTCTTTAGACACGTCCTAAAATTGCATTTTCCTGAACCATTTTTAAAAACATACTTTTTTGCAAGAGCTTTTAAACTGGGAGCCTATAAGTTGTGATCATGACCTTTTGCAAGACCCCTACAGACTCCAAGAAGCCTGAATTGCCTTTGGGTGCACTAGCATGTGTTCAGAAGAGACAACACATTCACACTTATTTTGCTGAAGAGACATCACCAATACTGAACCGTATATTCCATCCAGATATTGAACTGAAGAAACAGGGAGATTCCATCGGGCCATCACTGGTTGTAAATGGGGAAAAAGATGTAAAAGTACTTCAGGACAGGGTGCGGAGAGTTCTGTTGCCAGCTATGGAACAGGCAGTGTCGGGGACAGAGGTAAGGCATTCTATATTATAGTATAACAAATTGTTGCAAAATTATAAGAGGTTAAATATATTTATATTTTTATAGAAGAGGGAAGAAGACGAGCTTATATACATGGACATGGCAGTGGTGAGATTGTCAGAGGATAGGAAAGCAGTAACCGATGATTCATGGGCACATGGCGACGTTATTACGGTAATGCAACAAAGTTGTTGTTTTTTTGGTTTTTTTTTTTTTACAGGGTCTCAACAAATGATTACAACTATGAGTTTAAAATGTGCTTTTTTGTTTGTTGACAGATAACCAAACAAGGTCCACACAGGACCATGGCTTGAGTGTGTAGCAAATTGCCGCCAGATGCAAAACTACCTGAGCCAGAAGTGCATGACGAGGTAAAACCGCTTAGAGCATTTTTTTAAAGAAATTGATTTAAAATTATAAGGGTTTAAATACATGTATATGTTTGTTTTTAATAACAGGAATCGAAGACAGATAATATGGAGACACAGGCGGTGCCCGACAGTGGGGCTTCTGGGGATGATGATAATTCAGAAACAGACGATGGAGTGGTAGAGGTAACATGAGTGACCTTTTTATGCCTGTTTTACTTTTAAAAAAATAGGTTTCAGATTTTTGTTGTTGTGGTACAACAACAAAAATCTGAAACCTATTTTTTTTCTTTGCTTTTGACAGACATCTTCAGAGGATGAAGGGAACAAAGCCTTTGAGAAGAATAAACCTCATATTCACATGCTGGTTTTGCACGAAGCAAACCTTTGGAAAAAAGACTAAAAAGTAAGGAATCTGGCCAACAGATCTTTAAAGATGTTACAATCAATATTGGTAGGGCTGTTGTAGTAAAAACCATTTTCCACTGTTTGAAGGGTCAGCACTTTGATAACTGTGAAGCCTGTGTGATAGACAAACCCAGTCAACGCCACCATGATTGCATGTTTTAGGGGCAAGCAGAAACATTAAGCAGATGAAATGCATTTCTTCTAAGTTGCATGTGGCACAGATCCTAAATATATTTATGGCCTCAGGCTACAAATGGCAGGGTCTTAACTTGACTACTGAAACTCTGTGTGTGTGTGTGCGCGCGCGTGCGCTGGCAGGGAGTGGGAGGGGTGAAAGCGGTGCAGACCCCAGCACTGCTCCTGCTCTGCTAGTTGGCTGTGGCTGCTATGGGCTGGCAGCCCCAGCGTCATACTGTAAGTGGCTGCCCCATGTGTGGGGATGGGGATCGGGGGTGGGGACAGGGAGCCCAGATGTGCCAACCTTTAAGATGCAATACAGGCACAGTACAGTAGTTGCTTTTGGGGGCGGTGTGTGTGTGTGTCTCTGCTGCTGCCTGATTGGCTACTTCCAGTTTCACTTGGTGTCCAGTTGACTGGTCAGTCCATAACTCTGGTGTTTGTATCTTTGAGGTTCTACTGTTAGCACATATTTTACCAAAGGATGCTTCATTTTAGATGTTTTTCCTAGCAACCTACTCCTGAAGGGTTCTATGGCCACCCGACCCATGGGTCTGATTGTTAACACACATACCCACAACTTACCAGGGGAACACGGGCCGGCTCTCTATGTACCAAAACACGGGCCAGGCAAGGTTTTTTTTACTCCTATGGATTCCTAAAATTACCCTGACTTTTTTTAGAATCATACCTCTGATAATATTGTGTTTCACCAGAAATACCTACAAGACCTCCTCATGGTAAGCGGTGGTTATCATTGTGTGTATATATATTTTAAAGAAATATAATAAGGGGTTAGCTGTTGATCAGATTTTAAAATTGTATACAGATAACTTCGCAGAAAATGACCATAGGGTGGTGCAGTTTGTAAAAGGAAAAAAAGTCAGGCATGTCCAGAGGTGCCTCAAACATGTTTCAACATGACCAGACCTGTCTTTCAAGTTGTGAGTTTGAAGATTTACAGTCTGGCTTTGATAAGCAGTTTTAAAAGTTTCAGCTTTCTCCACACATGGTTAAACATACTTGTAAGGGGTATCGCCTCTTACAATGGTAGGGGCTTGGTAAAAAATACTACTTGTTATGTGCTGTTTTCAAAATGTTTACATAGGACTATTCAGGAGGGGGAAGGCCTATTTTCAACCTGTAGGATTTGGAGATTGAAGCATTTAAATCCACCAATAGGTGCCCATAGGGTTTTTTAGTAGCATCCTTAAAAGCCTCCAAAAAGAATTGTCTTACCCAGGGTACATTTGACGTGCCAACGTGGCAATTTGCTGTTTATTTAGTGGGTTTTTTTAAGAGAATCATGTATTTCATATTTCAATTAATTGTATGGCTCTCTTTTCCCTGGAAAAAAAAACCCACATTGTGCACAATGTACATAATATTTAGGTTCCTGAGGCATATGTATTTTGTAAAGGCTTTCTTGATTTCATTGCTTTCAGAAGCAGATTCCAACAAGACATCTATAATCACCATATTCACTTTATTACTACGAAATAAACATTCATTCTTAAGTATCAGGGGGTAGTTGTGTTAGTCTGTATCCACAAAAACAACAAGGAGTCCGGTGGCCCCTTAAAGACTAACAGATTTATTTGGGCATAAGCTTTCGTGGGTAAAAAACCCACTTCTTCAGATGCATGGAGTGAAAGTTACAGATGCAGGCATTATAGAATGATACATGAAGGGAAGGGAGTTACCTTACAAGTGGAGAGCCAGTGTTGACAGGGCCAATTTGATCAGGGTGGATGTAGTCAACTCCCAATAATAGAGGAGGAGGTGTCAATTCCAGGAGAGGCAAAGCTGCTTCTGTAGTGAGCCAGCCACTCCAGTCCATATTCAAGCCCAAATTAATGGTGTTAAATTTGCAAATGAATTTTAGTTCTTCTGTTTTGAAGTCTGTTTCTGAAGTTTTTTTTGTTCAAGAATAGTTACTTTTAAATCTGTTATAGAACATCCAGGGAGACTGAAGTGTTCAGAGGGGCATTGCTGGCACATGATGGCATATATAACATTAGTAGACGTGCAGGTGAATGAGCCCTTGCTTAGATGTAAATGCATGCCTTCTTTTTCATAGTACTCTGTAACATACTGGGGTTTTTCAACTCATCTGTACGCCAGTGAAGGAAACCAAAATCCTCTTGATTCTGTTTGAGGTGCATTTTAATGTAGTTTGAAAACACTGTGTCAGAAGACCAGTTAAAGTGCCAGACTTCATACATTTCAGTGATCTTGTACCCTTTGTCTAAAGCCTCCAGCAGCTCTATCGTGCACCATATGTCCCTGTTACAGCCTCTCCTCCTGACTGTGTGTGCAGGTTTCCTTTCACCTCGTTTCTGCACAACAGGCACATGGGGGAATACTGTTTTACCATCAACTCTACATGGTAGAACAAGGAACTGCAGGGTACACTTTAACTTTGGCAATGCCAATTGTGATGCTCTGACCTCAGGGGAACACCCAGCACCCCCATGTTCATCCTTGTAAAATGATTGTGTGGTATCCAATGCAAAGTTTGTCATGTCAGGTGTCTTCAGAAGGCTCATGATGCACTGAGCATTGTTGTTACAGTAATGTTATAGTAATTGTTGTTGCAGCAATGTTATAATATCATGTATATAGTTATGAGGCTGAAAATGTGTCTTCATGGCTTAAAATAAGCCCAGGCAAAAACTCCAAGAGCAGAGAGGCAGTTCACACTTCATCAGGGCATGTATGGGACAAACCCAGCCCAGCCTCACAGGAACAAAGGACGCTGGCCTAGGCAGCAACAAAAGGATCTACTGGACTCTCGAGTGAGTTGCCCCCCTTCCTTTGGTCAGTTTGGGACTGCGATGAGGTAATGCTCACCTGACTCTGAAGGGGAGGGGCAAAGCCAAGAGGGTAGAAAGAACATGATAAAAGGGAGAGACATTTGCCATGCTCTTCCTCTCTTCCACCTACTTCTACAGACACCACACTAAGCGACTGAAGTGCTGATCAAAGGGGAGAGCCTGGCTGAAG
>QXTE01000228.1:456240-485386 GCA_003942145.1 Platysternon megacephalum
GTGCGCTGTAACTTGCCAGTGTAGCCAAGCCCTAAGTTTGTATGGGCATTGAAAGTGTTAAAATCAGCTTAGAATGCGTTATACTTTTATTTCATTTGACCAAATCTGACTTATGTTTTGACTTATAATCACTTAAAATCTCTCTTTATAGTTAATAAATCTGTTTGTTTATTATACCTGAAGCAGTGCATTTGGTTTGAAGCGTGTCACAGACTCCCCTTGGGATGACAAGCCTGGTACATATCAATTTCTTTGTTAAACTGATGAACTCATATAAGCTTGCAGTGTCCAGCGGGCATAACTAGACACTGCAAGACGGAGGTTCCTAGGGTTGTGTCTGGGACCGGAGATATTGGTTAGTGTCATTCGGTTGCACAATCCAAGGAGCAGCTTACATGCCAGAGGCTGTGTGTGAACAGCCCAGGAGTGGGGGTTCTCTCACCAGAGCAGGGTAAGGCTGGCTCCCAGAGTCAAGGATTCGAGTGACCTAGCAGATCACCAGTCCAGATAACACCAGAGGGGAACATCACACCAATGGACTGAGAACCCCAAAATCCTCCCACATGATGACAGGGTGCCCCCCAGGGTACTACTTAGTATTGTTAACAAAAGGGCAGAAGCTGGTAAAATCATAGTAATTAATTTGCTTCCTGGGCTGCAGTTTGTAATACAGAGAGCGTTTGTTCTACCTCTGTAAAGGGTGTGTCTAGGAACTAAAGGCTGTGACAGGTTTTTTTCAAAGTAATAAATCCCGCACCTGATTATTACTAGCTAACGAGGCTTTCCATCCATGTTCCATATCATCCTCACCACATAAGTCCTGATTTCTTAGAAATCAGGAGTAACGAGGGTTCAACTGTAAAAATGTCCATATGTTGCATTAAGCAGCGGGTTGCAGTCTCTCACAGCAGTAGTTGGGACAGCTGTGAAAAAAGCAGCCATTAAATTCAAAGGCTGTAGGCTTACCAGCTATTGCGCCATAACTATCCAAAAAATAGGACCCCACTTTAAATTCCCCACCCTACAAAGCAGACTGGATGTGGATGTTCTCTATGTGGGCCATTTACATCAGCTATTGAATGGCAGGCGTGGAATATCTCTTCTGCTGCTTATGATAATTGCCTGGTGGCAAAAAGGTTTGCAATTTAAAAAAAATTAAACCTGAATATGGCCATGCATATTGACTACTGTAGTGTATTGAAAGGGGTCTGTACACTTAGGACAGTGAGGAGGTGGTGACTATCTCAAGTGGTTAACAAGCTGCATCCTTTTCATTTTCATGACTTCTTTTCTTAACCAGTCACAAGCCTCTCACAAAATTTCAACATCTTTCTGGCAATAATAGCCCGGTTCTTTCTGGAGATCAAATTCATTCTGGTGATTGTGTTGGTACCAGTTCAGAAATTTCTCTTTCGCTCTCTCCAGACATGTGTTCTACCCCCAAAGTGTTCTACCCTGCACATAGGGCCCACATATTTCTGATTTTCAGTGGTGTTAAAAAAAAAAAAATGTGGAAAGTACCCCTTGACTCCTTCAAATGCCAGGGCCTTAGGTAGCTTGCTGAGTTTCGTGGGCAGAAAATTTAAAGAATCTATACATCTGATTTCTAAGTCCCCCACTGTCACACCCAGTTTTCCACCCTGCATGACAGTGCTGAAGGTAATTTTTTCCTTAATCAGTTGTCTAAGTATGAAACAACTGTTGTAACCTTTAGCATTATGAGCAATAAAAATCAAACCCTTTAAATGTTGGTCTACAAAAGTTTGAACAAACTTGTTGACACATTCTTCCCCCTTAAATTCCCAGCTGGATTCTTTATCTAAATGCATGGCAAAGACAATTTGGCTCGTGTACCCCTGTTTCTTGCATGTATTCAAAGTCATAAAAGACAATCCTCCCCCAGTTCTGGAGAACAATTGTTACACATATAACATTCATGGCTATCTATGCTGTCTTCTGATAACACTGGGGGCACTTCTTGCTTTTGCACCTATGATTTTTAACATCATAAACCATACTTATCAAAAAGACTTCTAGTTTCACAGTCAATTTTACTGTCTGCTCACAAAGCTTTGTGTCTTTCTAAACAGGCATTTAACCTGCAAAACAGTTTACAGCTGGGACATCTCATTCTTTCCCCAATACATGTACACCAGTGTTTTTACAGGCATGCTAGTTTTTGTGGCTGTATGTGGCATGCCAGTACTCACACAAATACAGTGCTCCTATAAAGGCTTTGATATTTAGGATGCTGTAATAATGTCTGTCATGTAACAAAACAAACATGATTTTCGGGCACTGTCCCCGACCTGTTATAAAAAATGCAAAACTTTAAAAACTTAAAAAGCAAGTAAACACTTTAAAAAAAAAAGGCTAGTATATTTCTAGGTTTTCACAGGTTTTTTTTAAAAAAGGTGGGGAGAGAGTGTGTGGGGGATATGTTTCTTCTGATAACCAGGTTAAGTCTCTCTTACTTCTTCATGCAGTTACAAAAGTATAGCTTTATGAAAAATGGGTGCCTTTTTGTGGCAAAGTGCTGCTTTCTTAGTGTCATGTGTAGATCCAATATAAAAGCATGCTAATAGTTTTATTATGAATAAAAATGTTGTTGCAAAAGTGAACAGTTCTTGAAAAAAGCAAGAGGAACTGTGGGAAAACATGCTAATCTCTCTCCTTACCAGTGTCTCTCAGTCCTTTATGCTGAGATGTGGCTTTTGTCTTTTTAAACTTTACTTCTTTTTTTTTTTAATAGGAAGACGCATGTAAATGTGGGTTATCTGTAGTAACTGACACTGACAAACCAGGTGCCAGCTTTTGCCAAGACTGCAGGCATTAGCTAAGAACTAACAAATTCATCCTATGGACTTGGAAGATGAATTAAGGAAATAAACCAAAATTGCAGGAAAAATTTCCATCACTTTGCTGTTTGAACTCTCACAGGGCCAGATAAACCAAACTGAAGCCAGAGATCTGCAGGGATTACTGCCCTGAAAGTCACTTTGAATTGACAGACCACTACAAGTCTGTCACCTTAGGATTTAGATGGTAACTCATTTCTGTGTATGTGTTTGCTTGCTTTAAGATGTAAATAACTCATTTCTTTTTCCTAATAAATAAGCCTTTAGATTATTACAGGACTGGCTACAGGCATTGTCTTTGGTGTAAGATCTAGGGTACCAATTGATCTGGGGTAAGTGACTAGTCTCTTGGGACTGGAAGCAACCTGAATATGGTGTGATTTTTTATGTAAGTGACCATTTATCACTAAGTCCAGTCTGCTTGGCTGGCAAGATAGACTGGAGAGTCTAAGGCAGGGGTCGGCAACCTTTCAGAAGTGGTGTGCCGAGTCTTCATTTATTCACTCTAATTGAAGGTTTCGCGTGCCAGTAATACATTTTAACGTTTTTAGCAGGTCTTTCTATAAGTCTATAATATATAACTAAACTATTGTTGTATGTAAAGTAAATAAGGTTTTTAAAATGTTTAAGAAGCTTCATTTAAAATTAAATTAAAATGCAGAGCCCCCCGGACCGGTGGCCAGGACCCAGGCAGTGTGAGTGCCACTGAAAATCAGCTCGCGTGCCGCCTTTGGCACCCGTGCCATAGGTTGCCTACCCCTGGTCTAAGGTCATGGTCTGACTCCAAGGTGAGACTGGTAGAGTAGATCCAAGAGTTCACTTTTGTTACTGGATTGGTGAAATCTAATTACAGTGCCCTGAGATAGTCATTCATAGGCGTGAGCCACTCCAGATAGCAAAATTTCCCCCGCTGCTTTACTTTTTTTTTTTTATTGTAAGCCCCCTCAGTGGAGGATTTTTATATTATGCTTTAGTATATAAAGCTCTCTTTACAATTTACAAGTCGAACAATTTGTTTGTTGTTGAAAGATTGTTACAAGGAGGAGGGAGAAAATTGTTCTCCTTAACCTCTGAGAATAGGACAAGTTGCAATTTAAGCTTATTGCTTCAAGGGCAGCTTAGGTTGGACATCAGGAAAAGCTTCCTAACTGTCAGGGTGGTTAAGCTCTGGAATAAATTGCCTAGGGAGGTTGTGGAATTGCCATCATTGGAGATTTTTAAGAGCAGGTTAGACAAACACCTGTCAGGGATGGTCTAGATAATACTTAGTCCTGCTATGAGTTCAGGGGACTGGACTAGATGACCTCTCGAGGTCCCTTCCAGTCCTATGATTAAGATGCATCACTTTAAAAATAAGCAAACACTATTTTTGAAAAGCTAGGGTAGTGTATCTTAAATATTTTTTCATGCTAAGTCTCCACAAAACATTCCTTAGATTATAAAGGCAGATCTTTAGGTCATGTCACAGGGTTTTTCATCTCAGTCAAAAATGACCAATGTTGTTTCCCTCCCCCGCACCCCATGTTAAACTTTTAAAAGTTTGTTAAAACTTTACATAGTTTAACAGCATTTAGATTTTTAAAACTTTCAGAGAGAAAGGGTATGGGGAAGAAATAACACTTCTTAACAGATAAGAAGGCTATCAACTGTTTCACATAAGCAGTTTTTTCTTTTTTAAGTTAGCCTGGGTGTACATATTCTATAAAGTATCTAATGCTTTTACAGTTTACAAGTAATAAGTTTTAGAGCAGTTTTCCTTTAGGCAAAACTTTAAAAAGCAAGTAAACACTTTTTTAAAAAAAGGCTAGTATATTTCTACAAAACTTCTATGTACAGTGTCAGTCTTTTCATTCATTTGTTTAAAGAGATGCTTTTTTTTTTTTCTGCTTTTTTTTAAACAGGCCAATGGTCCATAGCCACACCCCTTGGTGCATTGTAATTGGTTCTGAAAAAAACATTTTTAGAACATGTGTAAAGAGTAGCTTCTGATTGACTCAAGCAAGAGGTGTGGCTTGTTCAAGGCTGACTGTCCTGAAATTATTAGCATTTGACTAGGGGCAGCTAAAGGGGTAAACTGATTTTCTTTTCCCTCTGGCGCTTGGTCAGGGACACAGGCTTTTCTTCCTTTCCTGTAATTTTAAAACTCTCTGCAGCCACTCTCACTTGATTTTTCTCTCTTTCTGTAACAGGCTGAAAGGCTTTTGCTTTTCTTGGCTGTTCTACAGTCTCTCATTTAATGTTGTGTTTCTAAAAATACATGTTCTATAACTAATATTTGAAGCCTTTATTTCAAAAACTATAAAAATATTTCTCTAAAAAGGCCTGTTAACATATTTGTCTTAACACTTTATTTCTGTTTGCTAAACTATTTAAAATGTGTAAAAAGCTTTTCTCCTGGGGGGGACATATTCAAACCTTTAAAATGTCTCAAAATGTGAAAAATACCCAGTCAGGAGCGCCGCCAGCTTTTTCGGCGCCCTAGGCGGCGGAAGGTCCCGCCCCCAAAATTCCACTGACGACCAGGGCGCCAGCGCCCCCCAAACAGTAGCGCCCTAGGCAACCACCTAGGTCGCCTAATGAGTTGCGCCGGCCCTGCAAGCAGTCCTAATGTTTCCCATTAAAATATAAAAAACATTTTCAAAATGGTCACCACATCGTGTGTAAATGTCCAGAAATGAGATCAGAGGACTGGACATAAACCAAAAAGGGGACATGGAAACCTGTCAATGTATATGGTGGTGTAATGTACAGAGGTCTTTACTACTCAGGCACCTGAACTGAGATCAGGGAGTCTCTTCTGTGCTCTCAGNCTTAACACTTTATTTCTGTTTGCTAAACTATTTAAAATGTGTAAAAAGCTTTTCTCCTGAGGGGGGGGGGGAGGGGAACGTATTTGAACCTTTAAAATGTCTCAAAATGTGAAAAATACCCAGTCAGGAGCGCCGCCAGCTTTTTCGGCGCCCTAGGCGGCGGAAGGTCCCGCCCCCAAAATTCCGCTGACGACCAGGGCGCCGGCGCCCCCCAAATAGTAGCGCCCTAGGCAACCACCTAGGTCACCTAATGGGTTGCGCCGGCCCTGCAAGCAGTCCTAATGTTTCCCATTAAAATATAAAAAACATTATCAAAATGGTCACCACATCGTGTGTAAATGTCCAGAAATGAGATCAGAGGACAGGACATAAACCAAAAAGGGGACATGGAAACCTGTCAATGTATATGGTGGTGGAATGTACGGAGGTCTTTACTACTCAGGCACCTGAACTGAGATCAGGGAGTCTCTTCTGTGCTCTCAGTGCCCTGGCAATGCCCAAGCAGCATGTAAGACAAGGAGCGCACAGCCTGTCTCTAATGAGAAGTGAGAAACAGAGGTGGGGCTGGAAGTAATAGGAGTAGAAGGGAACCAGGGCATAAGCTGAGGGGAAGGGATAATAGGGGCTGTGATAACATGGACAAAAGCTGGGGATAGGAAATGGGAACCAAGGAAGAATAGGAGTCAAAGGAGAGAATAAAGAGGACTAGAAACAGGGATGGAAGCTGGGGTATAGGGGCAAAAGTGTCTATAACATTCAGGAGAACACTCCTCTCCAGAACCTCTAACTGAACCCAGAATTTCTGAATCACCACATTCCTTTGCTGTCTAGCAAATAGCTAGCTGAGACTCCTACTGACAAAATCTGTCATCCTTTTTGTGCCTGGTTCACAGAGGTTAAATAGCCTGCTATTGTTCTCATTTACTCAGTTTGTCATGTGGTCGAGGTCTGTGCTTTGGGTCTAAGGAAAGGAAAGGAATTTGTTTTTCATTTTAAAAAACAACTTACTTAGAAATTACTGTCTCAGTTCTGGAGTTAGCTGCTCCTTTGTGGTCTCCTCAAAGGTGCCCCTTTAGGTCTCACACCTCCAGCCTTCACTTTGGTATGGGCAGGTATCTGCAATACACTCCCTCCAAACCAGCAGCTGAGGCTTGCAGTGCCTCTACTTCACAGTGATTGTTCTAGCAGGTTTAACCTTAGTCCAGCCCTGGCTATTTGTTCTCTCTCGGGGTTACCAGTGACCAGCCAGCTTTCACAGAGCACAGGACATTTATTTTAGGACAAAAGCATTACAGACGAATCATAAAATGATGTCTACCCTCGCTAGTTGCAGCTTCTCTTGCTCTGTCTGTAGATTCTGCTAATATCTTCCAGATGGAGACCCTGGCAGGTTCCAGTCCTTTAAACCCTTCCAGCAAGGTTTGCCTTTTGAAAATCACCTGTCAGTTTTTGGTTCAAAATGAGGGACTTCTTAGCTAGTTTAGGCTGACCCTTTATACCAGGGGAGGGCAAACTATGGCCCATGGGCGGGGGAGGGGGGGGTTGGGTGGGGGAGAATCTGGCCCATCAGGGATTTTAATCTGGCCCACGGGATTGCCACCCCCATGGCACTAAGGCAGGCTCCCTGCCTACCCTGGCCCCACGTTGCTCCCGGAAGTGGCTGGCACCACATCAATGTGGCCCCTGGGAGGGGATGGGGGCAGAGAGCTCCATGTGCTGCCCTCGCCTGTAGGCACCGCCCCCTGCAGCTCCCATTAGCCAGGTACGGGGAACCGCAGCCAATGGGAGCTTCAGGGGTGGTACTCACAAGCAGGGCAGCGCGCGGCAGAGATGCCTGCCCCACTCCACCCCCAGGAGCCACTGCCAGACATGCTGGCCACTTCCGGGAGTGGCACGGGGCCAGGGCAGGCAGGGAGCCTACCTTAGCCCCGCCGCATGCTGCTGCCACCCCAGAGCCACTCGAGGTAAGCAGCGCCGGGCCGGAGCCCACACCCTAAACCCCTCCTGCACCCGCACACAAACCCCCTGTCCTGAGTCCCCTAACTCTCTGCCTTGAGCCCCCAGTTGCACCCCACACCCCTTCTGCACCCCACACCCCTTGTCCTGAGCCCCCTCCCACACCCCAAACCCCTGCCCCAGCCCTACATACAATTTCCCCACCCAGATGTGGCCCTCAGACCAAAAAGTTTGCCCACCCCTGCTTTATACCATAAGATCTCTCTCTCTCGGGCCTCTTGAACATTGGTCTTAACCAGTATATACACAATTCCTCCTCCGGCAGCAATCATCCACCACTGATTTTAGTTCTTGGGGGAAAGCATAGACCCCTCTCCCATGGAGTTAGCATACAATCACTAGTTCAAAGATACATATAACATTTACAGATACAAAAGTTTATTACTAATCATGGTGCCTATAGCATCTGGCCCATCCCAATATAATAGTCTTTTGAAGTCTCTACCTTTCCAAGATCTTGCATCTGTCACAATTGCAATAAAAACCCTATATTAAGAACATTAAGGTACAGTATGACCACTATAGGCACATAAGTTATGATAGTCTTTAGTTACATACCATTTTTCCCTAGAGGGCCCCTGTGTAGTGAATGAGTTTATTTGTTGCTGAAGTTGGAATGTGTGTAGAACAAGGCAGGGGACTGCAGATCATATGGTTAAGGAAGTTGAACGCCACCATGGAGAACTGGATTCTGTCCCTGCCTCCACCATAGAGTTCCTATGTGATGCATGCACTGAGCACTCACAATTGTAAGTGAGATCAACTGGCACCTAGCTTTCCTCAAATAAAGCCTTAAAAATGCTAAGTTATTTGAAAAAATATCAGTCCCTAGGCATGGTAAGTTGTACACAAATTTTGGATGTCTACTTGACAATCTTAACTTTAATCTCTCTACAGTTCAGTTCCCCATCTGGAAAATGGGAATACCACCATTTTACCTCACATGTGTATTGTGAAGATAAATTCATTAATGTTTACAAACCACTCAGATTATTTTCTTAGAAAAGCACCTGAGGAAATAATTCTGTGTCAGGTTCAGAGTTTAAATGGTACATATACACAGTAAATAAGATATAGTCAGATGCTGCCTCCTAATAATCAGGCCTAGTGTTGGAGTGGAGGTCAAAGCTGGACATAGGGTCAGGACTGGGCCGAAGGTAGCACTGGAATTGAGATCTGGTGACGGGATGAGGTTAGAACTGAGGTTGACATCCATTGATAAGCCAGAATCAGTACCATAGCAGAGTCCAGATGCAGACCAAAGGACAAAGCTGGGTGATCAGAGACGGAGGATGCACATGCCAGGCTAGAGTGAGGTCATAGTAGGGCAAGGACAAGACTGGAACAGTGCTCGGGCAAGGCTGGGGCAGGAAGAAAAACTGAGTCAAGAGCAGGCGTTGTCAAGAGTTGTGACAGTGATACACTGCAAGGCAGCAGGAGGGTTCCTGACCAGGTAGGTGCACAGACTGATCTGCGGCTCTGGCAGGGTTGGGGAGATACCTGAGCCTGGGGGGTCAACTGACCTAGGCTCTCCTCAGGGATAGGCTGCTGCCGCATGCCTGAAGGATGAGTCACTGCAGGCTCTGTGGGAAGGGTTAGTTAGTGCAGCTGAGCAAGCAGCCATGTTTGCCACACAGATATGGGGCACCACACTGAATAATGAGGCTAAAAAGCAATATTGAACACCTACTGCTCAGTGAGCACTGACCATCCTGTGCACTGAATGAACATTTTTAATGTCATTTTTTTTATTGTAACCTTACACATACTTGATAATTTTGAGTACAAATAGCTAGATGCAAACTGTGACAGTGCACACTCAGCTCTCGCGAGTGCCTCCTGTTGGTTGGGTGTGAACCTGCTCACTCTCTCTGCTCTCAGCACCCCTTGTCAGCTGTTAACCTCATCAGGTGGGTCTTCAGTAGCCCAGCCCTCCGGCCAGGTCACACACAATTAATATGTGAATAAACAAACCCCTTCCAGGGTAACAGGGCCTATCACTGTGCCCTGGTTGGTATCTGCAGCCATGTCTCTGGGCTCAGTTCTCAGCCCCTTCTGGGATAGCTTTAAGTCCATCCCTGCCCTGGTATGGAGCAGTATCCCTCAGGGCTTTCTCCCTGGAGACTCTTTGTGTTATCAGTTCTTCTCACCCCAGCACTTCAGCCAGGTTACTCCTTCAAGTTCAGTCCCCCTTCCAGGGTTAGAAAAGTCCAACAAATTGTTGACTCTCTGCAGGGTCTTCAGCCCCATCCCTGAGCCTTTTAAATTCCAGCCCTGTGCTTGGGCTTCTAAATGAAACTGATCCCCTTCTTAGGGCTTTGGCCACTTTGCCAGACGCTGGTGAGGAGACCCAGGCCCACCCACTACTCTGGGTCCCAAACCAGGGACCCTACAAATAGCCCCAAGCTGTTTCCACTTCCCATGTAGCCCCTTCCTTTTCACCATTACCTCAGGACCTCTCGCCATACCACTTTCCCTGCAGAGTTTCACTGCTTTCCAGTCCTTCTTCCCCCTTCTGATGTCAGCCAGCAACTGATCTGCAACTGCTTAGGCCCTCCCTGCAGCCCCTTTTAACTGAGCCTGCTGCACTCTGATTGGCTGCCTCCCTGCAGCCTCTCCAGGCAGGCCTGGAGGACCCATCTTCACTGCTCCTTTTCTGGGGTGAGGTGTGGTTGAACCAAGAGGCTTCCAGCAGAGGGCCTCAAAGTGCCTCGTACACCCTGTCATACAAACTTTCTTTTGACTGTTCAGAATTGATGATCATGCTATAAGATTTTGGAAAGATCATTTTCTCTTAATTTGCCATCAGATTTCAGATGATAGTGCTACACTTTTATTCAAAAGAGAATTTTCATAAGATTTTACAGTAAGATCTTGGATTTGACATATGAGCTCAATGTCTTAAGTTATCAGTGATCCACACATAGCTAACATAGCAAACAAATGTACCACTTTTGGTCCATCAACTAAAGCTGATTTAATTTAGGATAAACACAGTGAAAAATAAATTATAATTCATTTACAAACCATGTGTTATTGACACCAAATAGACTTGTCCCAGAGACAGGCAATTCTGCTGCTAAAATAGCAGCTGTATATTTTTCAACCCTTCTTGGTTTACTGTCATGACAATCTAGAAATAAACATTATTTACCAAAGTGGACAGAACATGGCCACTGACACACATCCTCTCACTCCATTTTAGTTTGAGCATGTTTCAAGTAAACTTACAAATTTTTATTCTATTCTTCTGTAATTATTTGCCAGTTGGAGGGAACCTGAGAAATAAAGCTCATTTTAAATTTTAAGTATGGTTAGGTTTAGAAAACTGTGTCCTTATTTAACACAACTGCTTTGTGTGTGCCTTAGAATTTTATCTTCGGACTTTACTGACAAAAAAAGTTTTGTATCCTGTTAGCATTTCAGAGCTGATATAGCTACTGGAGAATGTGCTGAGATCTATTGTGCCTTGGGTATCAGCAACAACATCATCAGCTAACGTCTGAATATGGAGCTTCTTATTACTAATAAAATGATGTCCAAGGACCGGGGGAAAAAACACCTTGAAAGTCCCTGGTGGAGTTTGCGGCTAAATTATAAAAAAATCCTCTTCTGTCTTGTAAATTGAAAAAAAATTGATATTCACTGAAAGATATGTAAAATAATTGTTCTGATAGAAAAGCACAAAAATTAGGGATGGGCCCAAATTAAAACACAGATCTGATTCAGTTCCATTTCTTCTAATGAAAACATCTTACACCAATTTTTCACACCAGTGTCTTTGATGGAGTTCTGATTTTCCCTAGTATAAATGAGAGCAAGATCAGGCCCAGAAATGTTCCAAAAAGAACTTTCTGTGTTGGTGGGGGACAAGATGAGACCTGCATAGGTTATTACTGACATAGATGCTTATGTGCTTTGGTCCCCATTCAGATATATATCTATCTATCAATTATTCCTGTCCTGGATTTAGTCTCCCAGTGGAAAGCATTGTTCATTTGTTTGTTTTTACTTATGCAAGTCATGGCTGAGACTATTTTCAGAGATTACAGTTGCACCGAAATATGACAAGAATTAGCATAGCAGTGCTGCTGCCAGTGAGAAATAAATGGGTTGGTGTCTCTTGTTCCTGTGAGCACTTCAAATATAGATAAAACTAAATTCCAAGAAAGAAACATCTCATCTTCTATAGTATGTGAATATAGGAACTGCCAAACTGGATCAGACCAGTGGTCCACCTGTTCCAGTACCAGACACTTCCAAGGAAGATGGAGGAAACTCCATAATGGACAATTACAGAATAATCTGCTGTAAAGTGGTCTGTGCACCACCTGTAGCACCCTCTTGTGTTAGGCTGTGATGTTGCAAGGAGCCCTTGTCTCTGGCACCTCCTGAAGGCCATCTCTCTCTCACCAGGTCTTCTGGGGCTCAGCCCTCCAGCCAAGTTCAGTCCCCTTCCAGAGTAACAAAAAGGTCCAAACAAAAATCCTAACAATCCAAAGTAATCACTCTTTTTCAGGCCCTCTCGGGCCAAACTAATGGCTAGTTCTTTCACAGCAGGATTCCCCATACTGCCTCCCTCCTCCAGGGACTCTGGCAGTTTACCTCTGGGGGTCTCCCTGTTCCCACTTACAAGCCCTATCCCAGGACTTCTCTCCCAGGAGACTAACCTGCTCCCTGTGGGTTTCTTCTATCCATCATGGGCCTAACTCAGGGCTTCCTCCACAGGAGTCTACTCTGCTCCTGTGGGGTTTCTTTACCAGATCTCTCTCTCTCCATCTTGCTCCCTTCCCCAAAGCCAGTTTCTACCTGTAGGACTCTGGTCTGGAGACTTACCCCAGCTCTCTTCCCAGAGGCTAGTGAGAAGAGCTCTGCCACTGTCTCCATTCTCCAGAGATCTTGACAATTCTCTTGGGGTTCTCACTGTCAGCAACAAGCCCTCCTTCAGGGCTTGGCTCCACAGCGGCCTACCCTGCTTCCTATGTGTAAGGGGACTCTTGGCCCCTTACTAAAATTCAGTGGCGGTGGGGGGGTGGGTTGGTTGGCTAGCTCCCAGTACCAAAAGAAAGGGGAAGGGTTGATGGGAAATCAGTACCAATGGTTGAGGCCAATGCTCCAGGTCAGCCTGACTGACAGGGTGGGCAGGCTAATGAGGGAGTCAGGAGGCTAGGGGGATCCTGTCCTCCGTGCGAGCTGGAATTGCCTGCAACAGAGTGGGCTGTGCTACGGAGAGAGCAGGAGCCTGAGCTGAGCTGGGGAGCAGAGCCCCGCCAGCCAGAGAGAGCCAGAGAAGCAGCCCAGGGAGCAGGTCAGTGCTGGGAGGAGAGCTGTAGCAACCAGAGCTAGAGGCGCCAGAGGAGCAGCCCAGGGAGCTGTGCTGAAGGCAGAGCAGCAGCAGTGCTGAGGCAGGCTGGGGCTGGGGCTGAGGCAGGAGCTGGAGCAGTCCGGAGCCGGTGCAGTGAGCAGTTGGGGAGCACTGAGGTGGGGACCCTGGGCAGCGGACCCAGCGCAGGGAAATGCCCTCAGCCAAGAGGCCTTGCAGGCCAGGGGGATCATAACCCTTACGGGGCGGGGGCAACGCTGGGAAGAAGGATCTTGCCACCTAAAGCCTGAGGGCGTGTGGCCACCGCCAGAGCAAGTGTCCGATCCGCAGCATCCCTGCAGCACAGCCAGGGCCCGAGGAGGCCTGGGACGTGTGAGGAACAGACTGTGAGCTTCCTTTACATTCCTGCGACGCTGTTTGTGGTTCCCCTGTGCCCACAGAGTGGGGGTGCTGAGAGCCATTGAACCAAACTGTAAACCCTGTATGTAATGGAAACCACTTCCAGCCAGGTAGTGCTGCAGCAGCCCCCTCACTCCTAGTTCCAGCACCTATGGCAGGGTTACGTTTTCCTTTAACCTTTCCCATTTTTTCCTTTTTTTTTTTAATTAGTTGCTGTTTAATAAATTGTATTTGCTTTGAACTGTATGTAATGATCAGTGGGTCGGGAAGCATCCAGTGCAGAGAGAGCACCCCGGAGCGGGGACACCCTAGCCCCTGTCCTAAGTGACCACAACAAGGTTGGGGGTTGAGCCCCCCAGGAATCCTGGGCCCAGCGTTGTTTGGGTTACGAGGACTCCGCCACACAGGAGAGTGGAAGGGGAGCCCTTGAGGTCAGGCAGGCCTCTGGGTAAAGGAAGTGGGAGCAAGGACTCAGATCCTTTCGCTAGCCCATTTCACCAGGGTAGTGTATGAGCCAGGAAAGTTCCCCACAATAGTGGGACCATTCCCCTGCTTACATAATGGCTCACTTCCAGCCTGCAGTAGCTGCATCACTTCTCCTAACAGAACTCCTTCCTTTATACTGTTCTAGCTGCCTCTGCATCTAGCTCAGCTGCTCCATTACTAATTAGCTAAAAAGGGCACCACCTAGAGCACCTGATGGCTTCCAGTTGTAGCCCACAGGTTTGTCATGGGCCAGTTAGGCCCTAGTTCTCCTGAAGGGCCATTGGCCCTGTGACATCTGCCGATGAGGGAAATATTTCGTCTTCACTTTTGTAGGAATGAAAATATATTAATAAACTACACCTAAATTTATAAATCTGCTAAAACTGGCTCTTTCTCTATGTGCCGACACAGATTGGGTAAACAAGACTAATGATTCAGAATGTAAGTTGATCACAAGGCCAAGGGTCAGGAATGAATTTTTTCACCTAGCATGCAGTGTTGGTTTCACCTCTCTGAATCAACAGGTATTGGTCACTGCCAGAGACAACAATGGACTAGTTCAGTGCTGCAGACCCCATGAGAGTTGAGAATCTAAGCTGAAGAGGTGTTGAGGGCCAAATTTTACTGTAGTTGTATGTACTGTAGTGACTACAGATCCCACCAAGCAGTGTCCTATCTAGATCAATTTCCTTCCCTTAGTATTATTATTGATTCCCTCTTGCTAATTGTGAAAATGCTACTTCTTTGTGGGGAAGGACACAAACTACAGGATTAAAAGAATGTGGGTGAAGCAGCATTATGTATAATTTCTTCCCACAGGGCCTGAGCTTACTTTCTGTGAGGCATCTGCTGTTCTTGGGGATAGGACGGTAGAACCTGAGTTTCTTGCATAGCAATGCAAAACACTAACATCTCAGCACCAGCACTAGTTGTATGGGTGATCAACCACAGTGGTTGCCCTGAGCCCCAATTTCCAGGGGGCATTGGACAGCTGTGCTGCTCAGTTTTCATAATTTTTATTTATTATTATTTTTATTTATTTGTTTATTATGGCTCGGTTTCTGGGGGCAGAAGGGATGCTGAAAACATTTTCCACCTTGGACAGCCAAAAGGCTAGCACTACTCTTGAGGGGCACTGTCACCATTGTACTTGTTTCGTTTACTGAAACCCAGAAGTCTTCATTATTTGACTAATTATTTACATTTTTTCCTCAGAGACAAACAAGACAGTCTGCTGGAATTATGGTAAGTGCTTTTGGGAAGGAAGTGTGATTTCCTTGTAAGACGCTACCAGTAAAATTGTCCATATCCTTTTCTTCATCCTGACAACATAAAAGGTCCCCCCACTTTGTATCTTTTTTGTTGTGTATCGAAGGAAAAGGAGAAGGTAACTGTTTATAGATTTAGCTACAGTTCCTCCTGATCATTGGCTTTTTCCCTCCACAAATGAACCAGGTTGAAATGTAGTCTTGTGGCTAGAGCAGGGGAAGTCCTGCATTCTCTTCCTGTCTCAGCAACTTCCTTGGGACAAGTCATCGATATCAATGGGGCCTGTTTGTGCTTGGCATTAATCTTTGTGTTTCAGTTGCCCCATCTGTAAAAGGGCATAATAATAGGTGACTCCCAGAATTATTTTCATGCTCCATTAATTGTTTGCAAGGCACTTTGAAAACTGTTCTGGAAAGGTCTTGTGCAAATACAAATAATTATCTTTATATGACTAAACTCATTTAATTTACAGCTGTGAGATTAATTGAAAGCACAATCATAAAAGAAAGGTAGATAAGCAGTTCATTTCATACAAAACTAGTAGCCTAGTAACCTGCTTGGTTTTTGTAAGTTCTAAAAAATAAAGCAAGCCTGAGCAAAAGCAGCCATGATTAGGCATATCAGAAATGTCAAATATGGCCTTCCTTGGTTTCGCTGGAAGATTTATTGTAGAGCTCAAATGTATGCTGTGAACTTTCTCACACCTCCAACTGATTGGAATTTAATAAACAACTCTGTTACTGATGCACAAGGAGGACTAGAATCCAGCTCACTCTTTCAGAGCTGTGCTGCTCCGCTGGACTAACGAGTGTAAAGAGCAGTAATGGCTTATTTACATCACCATTATTAACAGATATGACTCTGATACACACAAGGACCAGATCTGATATGTAAGCAGGTGTCATTTTTATGTAATCACTTTTCAGACTAGAACGACATTTTAAACTTGGCATGTAGGAGGCAAGCAACTTCAGTCTGTGGTCAATATGCTTCTTTAGGCAATAACTGTGTTTTCTCTTATCTATGATGTTCATAGGGCAGGGCTCAGAAAACCAGTCCTGGACAGCACAAGCACTGCGAGAAATGTTTCAACCGGCAATGCCAAGTCCCAGTCGAGCTCACCATCTCCTGCTTAGTGATCAACTGCCATTCACGCTGTGGGGCTGCCTTTCATATGTGTAAACAGGAAGAACACCAACTCCTATGTCCCCTAGAGCAGGTCTCATGCCTCAACGCAGTTTATGGCTGCCCTTTCTCCATGGCCCGTTTTAAGCTGGCAAAGCACCTTCAGGTCTGTCCAGCCAGTGTTGTCCACTGCTCTATGGAATGGAATCGCTGGCCAAATGTAGACTCAGAAACCATTCTACATAAGAACATTATGAAGGAGCCACATAATGAGCAGTGTCTGGATACAGCCTTAGCCCTCAGAGATCAGAAGATTCTTTTTAGGACTCTGAAAATGGTCGAGCTGTTTCCAGAATGGAGAGAAGATGATAAAATGGAAGAACCAATAGCTGGAGCTGCAGGTTTGGAAGAAGGAGCCGTTGGAGGAATAGCATGTGATTCTAAAGAAGCTGATGGCCAAGTTGCTGAGCTTACCCAACAGGAGCGTGAGGATTTGGCAAAGGATAAGAAGGGGATGGATCTAGTAAGTTACAAAGCCTGGGAGAACATGTTTAGCAAAGAGCTTTCAGCCTTGAAGGCAACAGACTTTTCAGCAAACTCAGAAAAAAAGGAAGGGGATAGCTACAAGAAAACAGGACAGATTGTTTGTAATGGCAACCCGAAAGAGAAGCCAAAGGAAGCAGCTATTGTGGAAGAACCAAAAGAAAACAAAAATAATCAAATGATTACAGGTGCAGAAAAGACAGGTCTGGCTCCTTGGCAAGATGGGATCCTGGAGAAGTTGAAAAAAGAAGTTAACATAGGGGATTATAACATGTACCTGGTGCATCATGGGAGAATGCTCATCCATTTTGGTCAGCTAGCTGCTTGCACACCAAGAGAGAAAGACTTTGTGTATGGGAACTTGGAGGCTTATGAGGTGAAGACTGTGTGCACCTTCAGAGTGCCGGTTAGCTATCGTAGCAAAAGAGCACGACTTGGAGATGCCTTGGCATACAAGATAGCAACGATGGACAAGTCAGTGGATACTTCAGATTTGCAAATAAGCCTTGAGGAATTTCCTAAATCAGATACAGCCAGAAGTACACTATTGTGTGCATTAGAAAAGGAACTGAAAGGTCATGAGATCTCGGAAGCAAAGAATATTGATGGACTGTTCATGGATTTTGGGACACAGACATACAGCTTTCAGGTGGAACCCTTCTCCTCTAGAGCTGTTCTAGCAGATGTTCTGGATATAAAAAGCCCACCAGAACTCCATGTAGAGCTTCATACTGAGTGTGTTACTAGAAGACATAACAAAAGCTGCTCAGCCTTCACATTCACTTGCAATCACTTCTTCAGGAGGGATGAGTTTCCTTCACATTTCAAGAATGTTCATGCTGATATCCAGTCCTGTCTAAATGGATGGTTCCAACATCGTTGTCCACTTGCCTACTTGGGATGTACTTTTGTTCAAAACCGCTTCTACCCTGCTAGTCATAAAGCAAAGATTATCTACAGCCAGCATCTTGATACATTTGCTATTAAACCAGAAGTTGACCCTGTGCTCTCTGAAATACAGAAATGCAATTTTACAAGTAATCAAGGAAAAAATAAAGAATCCCTGAGCAGCCTTCCATTGGAACTTTTACACTATATTGCTGGGTTCTTGGACAGCTTCAGCTTGTCTCAGCTGTCCCAAGTGTCTGTACTGATGAGGGATATCTGTGCCACTCTACTTCAAGAGAGAGGGATGGTCCTCCTGCTGTGGGAGAAAAAAAGATATTCCCATGGAGGTACTTCATGGAGAGCTCGCAAAAAGGCAAGTGACGATGGTGTTTGGGAAACAAAAGATATTTGCAGTATCGTCTAATTAAAAATATAACACAAGACTTGACTCTGTTTGATGAGAAGTGAGGGAGATTGGTGAAGGAGCGCAAGGTTTGGGGATGGGACCTCACACTGCTGCTGCTCTTGGACTGTTGTCAGAGGACATAAGTTTACAGAGTTGTCAGTCTGGCACATTTCACCAGCACTTCACTAACAAATACAGGGAAAGAGGATGAACTTTTAAACCACCTTTCCTCCCTTCCAGTTCTAGGCTGATCAGGGGCTAAAACAGCCCTAGTATAATTTAGGCAGGCAGGAACCTGCTTTCAATTACAATTCATTCTCTGGTGCTTCCTATGGGCAGCTAAGAATTTAGCATACTGCTGTGTTGTGACTCTGCTCCGGCCACCTCGGGACCACTGCCAGGAGCCACCAAGCTGCGGCTGCTCCCAGCACCCCCAGGACTGCTGCTCAGGCGGTTTCCAGGGCCAGCTGCACTGGCCGCTGCTCAGGCGGTCCCTGGGGCCAGCTGCTTGGGCGGCTCTGGGATCAGCCACACTAGCTGCTGCAGAAGTCCTGGAGGTCGCAGGAAGTCACAGAATCAGCGACTTCTGCAACCTCTGTGACAAACATGGAGCCCTATGCATAATACCTAGTAATATGGTGTATACTACTACTATCATATATATATATATAGGCTAATACTTCACCTATTTGGATTTCTGTTACACTAACTTTAACTCTGAAGTTCTTAGATTTATAATGTTTGGTTTTGGAATAATTATAACATTGATCTAATGTTTTTTACCTATAAGTTATTCATGTCCACTCTCAACCTTACTTTACTTTTTGTTTGGGATACATAGGTATGTATTTACACAAAGAGAGATGTTATAAGACAGTGTATATAAAGACATAGGACCTGATTGTCCACTGTTACACCAATCCTATGCTATTATGACTCCACTAGTCAGTCCAATCAATTAAGAGTAATGACAGTCCATTGTAATATTAGAACATCAATGTGTTTGTAAAACCTCTTTGCATTTTAATTAATGTTCCAGTCTTCTCTCCTTTATTCCCACATACTAGATCTGGCAGTTTAGCAGCCTGTTCTCCCCTGTTAACAACTGGCAGTTCAGTGACGTTCCCTCCATGTCTGAACACCTGAAGATTTGTCCGTTCTATGATGTGGAGCACAAGAAGGATCCATTCTTGCTGGCCAGCATGCATGGACCCCGAAAGCGGGGTCAAGATAGCTTGGTCTCAACCTTCAGGCATGGATCCTGAATACATCCTCCCAGCTTCCTCCCCCAGGTCTCTCAGAGGAATATTGGGATCTGGGTTGTAGAGATTATGTGGGGACCCCATAAGAAAATTCCCTTTGGAAACACAAAATCAACCTTTTGCTGTTCTGTTTGGAATATGTTGCATCATTTCCCTTCAGTATTTTAGCAATACTAAAAAAAAATAAAAATAAAAATCATACTTCATTCAGCTGATTGCTGATATCACAGGCTTTCTGTTTATTTTCTGTGTTTCATGCTTGCTCATAAATAGAGCCACCTGGAAAAAGCAATGATAAGAGTACTGGTTTATAGCAGCCAGTTGGCAGTTTGGAAATCAGGGGAAAGCTACAGTCACCATACTTTTTCCCTGAGGGAAGAAAGAGCAGCTAGAGTACCTAGTTTGGATGAATCTTATCCCTGTCAGTAAGCAGAATCATCCACAGCTACTAGCACACAGAGAAATTCCTAGAGTGTACATTTGCTAGATTACTTCAAAACTGATAGATGTGGAGATAGCAAAGGTACTGGTGTGCGTAGGCACAGGAGAACAAGCCCCAAATTGGTGGATGAGTTACAGCTGTGTAGATGTTTTATCAAGGAGACAGGAATGCATCAAACAGTAACAAACTGATATTTGAGGGAAAAGGACTTAAGGCCCTGATTCATGAAAATATCCCTATTCTGGACTGCATTTAAGTGCATGCTTAAAGTAGAGATGGTTGAAACGGTTCAAATAAAAAAATTCTTTGTAAAAAATAACAGCCAAAATTAAAGACCATTTTTTGACAAATTTGCCCTAAATGACATACTGTTTTCAATGTCATGCAGTGAGAGTCAGCAGCATTAGAAACAGAAATTCCTGGCTTCTATGCTCAAACTTCTAAACAATTCTCATTTGGCCAGCTGATGCAAAGTGGAATAGCACCATGAAAGTCAGTTTATACCAGCTGAGGATCTGGCCCATTTTACAATTAGTACCTGTCCCAATGGTGTTGGTATTATTCCAGCTCTGGTCTGCTTGCATCAAGTTCAGAGAAAATTGCTCCTCTAGCTCTCTTTATAGAGAGAGAGATTATGACAGTTTCACCCCCCCATTCCATACCTGTCATCTTGACTCTTCCTTTATTCTGTCCGTGAAAGCAGGTCCTGGAGTCAGACTGGAGAGAGAGGGCAATATTGTAAATTTTGGCACTTCAGGGTATGAATTAGAGAAGAGAACATCTTGACAGTGGTCTTTTTCCCTTCCCTTCATTTGATGCTGCAGGATGTTGTCCCTGTTAACTGGTGGCCAGGCACTAGCTGGGATTTAATTAATCAGAAGAGGTATGCTGAGCTGGTCTAACCTGGAAGCCTCCTTGCTTTAGCTGATCTGATAAGAGCTTCACTGAACTCGTCTGAGCTAGAACCTGCCCTATTTATCTTAGTGAGCACAACATGGATACATTTTAAAGACAGATATCGAGGGGGGTTGGCTAGGAGAAGCTGGGCACCTGTTGCTTTTGTAAAACCTCTTGTCTGCTATAGAGGGGCTCAAATTGGAAGACTGAATCCAAACCTTCTCTAATACTGAGGACATTTGGATTCAGATCTCATACTTGAATTTCATGGCCTGGCCCCATTTTAGTTGTCTATTATTTTCAAAGAGTAAAAGTCACATTCTACTCTGGGTCTTGACTGACTGACTATGTGTCAGTCCCAGTACCCTACACTGAAGTTATGGCATAGTTGAGACCTGGGAAGTATAAGGAATATATTTAAACACATGAAACAATCATGGGCTTTTGGAACAATAAGTGGGTTTCCTGAGGGATCCCTGGGGAGTGGTTAATATAAATTCCACTACACAGTTATGCAAAAACCTAGTCCTTTCAAACTATGCCCTGAGGAGTGGGCCATCAATTGGTGATTGCCTGTTCTCAGAGACTGGAGATCAAAGGCCCAAGCTGTATAAAGAAGCAGCTGAACCTTCCAGTTGGGGTTCTGGTGCCTGATCTAAAAACTGACATGAACATGTAACCAAGGGGGCAAATCCAGCTGTGAGGTTTGCAAGACTGACCCCTACCAGAACCCTAAATTGGAATGAGGGTGACCACTAATAAGTTATTTATATGCATGTAGGTACTTTTATTCTTTTGAATGTTTTCTCTGTAATGCTTTTTACCTTAACAATAAATGTGCTTGCTTAGAAAGAGCTGTGTGATGACTTGTAACTGCTGGCAATGCAGGCTTTGTCTATGGTTCAGGCGGCACAGCCACAGCGCAGCATCTGTGCCACTGTAGCATCTAGTATAGATATTTACTACAGCAACAGAAGAGGATTTTTTCCGTTGCTGTAACAAACCCACCTCTCCAAGAGGTGTTAGCTAGAAGTGGTTAATGTAAATTCAACTACCACAGTTATGCAAAAATTCTGCCTTTTCATGCTATCCCCTGAGGAGAGGGCCATCAACTGGTGATTACCTGTTCCCGGAGACTGGTGATCAAAGGCCCAACCTGTATAAAGAAACAGCTGAACTGTCCAAGTGGGGTTCTGGTGCCTGATCTAAAAATTGACATAAACTTGTAACCAAGAGGACAAACCCAGCTATAGGGTTTGATAGGCTGACCTTTACCAGAGCCCTGAGGATGACCTCTGGTAAGGTTTTAGTATGTATGTAAGTTCTTTTATTGTTTTATGTGTGTTTTCTCTGTAAGTGCTGGAAACATTTTCCCTGCGTGACCCCATCTTCAGATCTTCAGATGTATTGTTTCCCATGATCTCAGATAGCATGGAGGATGCCATTTAAAAATGGCATCCTCCATTCTATGTGACCTTGCATGCACCATATGTGCAAGGTTACATCACACAGAAGATGCCATTTTGCTTGACAAAATGGCATCCTCTGTGCAGCATGAACTTGCACATGTATGGTGCATGCAAAGTCACACTGTATGGATGGCACCATTTTGTAGAGCAAAATAGCATCCTCTGTGTGGCTTGACCTCACACATATGGTATGTGTGATGTCATGCTGTGTGGAGGATCTAATTTTGTAAAATGGCATCCTCTGCACACTCAGGACTGCCACAACCGCATCTGCTGATAGCACCACTCCACTGTGACCCACAGTTTGGGAACCACTGCAATATAGGCTATACCAACATTACAGATGCTACAGCAGCTACTGCTATGGTGCTGCAGCTGTGCCACAGTAACATCTAGTGTAGATACTCACTGCAGCGACCGACAGGTTTTTTCCTTTGCTGTAGTAAATCCACTTCTCAGTAGGGTGGTAGCTAGGTCAATAGGGCTTCGATCAGCTTAACTACATCTCTGAGGGGTGTGAATTTTTCACACCTCTGAGTGATGTAGCAAGGTCTACTTAAGTTTTAGGTATAGACAAAGCCACACTATTCATAGCCGTTAGAGAGAAAGCAAAGCACAAGCACTGACCGTTAGGCAGACTGACTTGCTGGGGATATCACAATGTAAGGCAGGGAGCCGTGCAGCCTTAAAACCACCTGTCAGAAGGTAGTGGGACAAGGGTCTTTACCCAGAGACACGTAATGACAGGAGACTTGAGACCTCACTGGGAACTCCTGAAATTTTCCATGGAGGGGAGGGGAGACAGAAATAGTTACCATGAAGCTTTGACAGAAGTTTCTTCTCATTGGGGAATGGGAATTGGTAGATGTGAAGTAATGGGATTTAGGAAAGGTGAAAGGACAGAAGTCAGAGAGGTCAGGGAGGAGATGGGGAGGATCAGGAAAGGTGGAGGGGACTGAAGTCAGGAAAGGTAAGTGACTGGGTACAGAAAAGCTGAATGGGTGAGGATGGACTAGAGAAGAAGCAGGTGGGGACAGATTTCAGGAAAGGGGTGTGAGTAGGAGGGCTTGGGAGAGGTAATTTGAATGAAGATGAGGTCAGGAGTGAGTGAGTAGTATAGGCTCGACACCTTCCATCACCATATAATTCTGACAGGTTTCCACACCTCACCATGCCCCATAGTCAAAAGAGAACCCATGTTAGTGACTCTCCTTTAGTCCCCCCTCCTAATTTCTCCAATGAGCAGTCTGCATCCCTCAGGAAGTTCCCTCCCACCCTTTCCTCCCTTTCCAGGGCTCTTAGAGATCATTTTTGACAACATGCACATTTATGGTGCTGGTGTTCTTCTACTGCTTTTACTCCAATCCCTTAAATATTCTTACATACAACTTATCTGTGATTAGTCTCTGTACAACTCTACATTTGAATCCTTCAGGGTCTCCTGGTCATGGTCCAGAGTGCCAAACAAATCTTGAACCAGCAGTCTGGTCTCATGTTTCTCCTCTGCACTGTCCTTGTGATCTCACTCATCAGCAATTATCCCCATGGCCTCACTCCCATGCATGGGCGGTGAGTGAAGCTTTCACTTGGGGAGGCTAGCTCCCCGCCTTGCTTCTTCTGCCTGTGGCCCTGCCCACACTCCACCCCTGCTCCGCCACAGGTCCCGCCCCCACTCCGCCCAGGCCCTGCCCTCTCCCCAATTTGCCTGCTCGCCTGCCATGCATGTCTCCCTCCTTGCTTTCCTCCCCTTCCCTGCTCACTCCCCTCCACTCACCGCATGCGCACCCCCTTCCAGCCAAATCCCTGAAACCAAGCAAATGACATTTGAAGAAAACTCTACTTTTCTGCAATTTCTTTCTAAAGAAAATGGAGCATGTTTTCCACTGTGTGCCAGATTGTGTTTGTGAAGACTGGACATGCAGAAAGTACCTAATTAAAAGCACTAAATTTGGGAATAAGTTGTGTCAGTTACAGATTTTTTGATACCCTGATAGCTGACATGCAAGCATCCTGCAAAATGGCCTTTTCAAGTGCCCCACCCCCATCTCATTGATCCTGGGGAACATATAATGGCACGCAGCAGTTAAAGCTAATTGAGAAATCTCTGTCCTCCTTCCTTCACACAAGAAAACAAGGTGTCAGGCCTCACTCTCAGCTTCCATTTGCACCCTGACAGGAAGAAAATGGCTGGAATCAGACTGCAAAAGCTGCCATCTCATTTTCACTTCTTCACACAAACAAAGCTTGAGCTTCCTATGTTTATTGTTTCAACAGCAATAAGCACATCAGGCAATAAATAAGAACTGCCAAGAGGAGTGGCTGCTGCAGCTAGACATTAATCCTGGCAGTAAAATAAAGGCTGGCTGCTACTTTAACAACAACAATAATACCCACTCACAGAACCAAGAAAACAAAAAGTCCCACTGAGGCAGCATGGTGGTGCCAGCTTTATGTACCAGACTCTATATCCCCAGGGATGAAGGAACCAAATCCCCAGGTAGCCCCATTCCCATGAGAAACTGGTCACCAGGCAGATGCAATCCCCCATCCACTGAAAACAGTTGAGTCTCTCATTCTATAATGTCTCCTCTCCACCACCGCGTCCCTCCTCCCCTGCCCCATCTCTTCCTTCCACACCCCTCTCCCCTGAGGCCACCACCGCTCGTGCTCTCTGCCCCTCCCCCCCACCCGTGAGCAGCAGCTCAACTGGCGGAACAAGTGGGGGTGGGGGGGCACAAGGAGGAAACCCATGGAGCAAGCAGGGGGGAGGCTGAGCAGAGAGGGGGGAATGGGGCTGAACGCGAATGGGGAGAGGGGGGCAGAGGAGTGAAATTTTTTTGGATGGACATTTAATTTTTTTAACTTGAGAGAAAAATATATATTTTTTAATATGAAGGAAAATTTTGTTCACCTTGTACATGAGGGAAAAAATATTTTTGCATGAGGGAGAAACTTTTTTTTTTGTAGAATAAAAGAAAAATTATGGAGAAAAAATTGTTTAACTCCAGAAGATTTTTTTAGCATGACAGAATATTATTTTTAACATGAGCAGGAAAACATTTTTAACACAAGGGGAAATTTTTTTTTAATACACCAAAAAAAATTTGTTTTATATGATGGAATTTTTTATATGATGGAAAAATATTTTTAACATGGTAGAAAATATATTTTCTTTTACATTAATAAAATATAAATTAATCTTATTTTTTGCACAGTTTTTTGAAAAATAAAATTTGTTTTTAATGCAGAAAGTATTGTTTCAAAAAAATTGTATTTGTTTTTCAGTTTTTATAAAGAATTTCTTTTTGTATTTTTTTTAACATACTTTTGTCTTATGGCTTCTAACAGAAATCAACTTTATATCTAAATATATATGTATTTATTTTTATTCCAAAAGTTATTTTTTTCAAATAGTTTTTGCAAAAAGACCCCATTTTTCTATCTTTTGCAAATAAAGTATCAGTTGTCTTTTTCTTTTTTAATTTTTGATTGTGTACATATTGAATTTTTTCAAAAAAAAATTGTCCTATGTTTTTTAATGCAGAAATAGATTTCCTTTGGGGCTATCTCCTAGGAACAGCTGATCTATAGGGTAAAGGGAGAACTTCGGGATCCAAGTTACTTGACAATCACCTCCAAGGAGTAAAGTGATGGTCCTTCTCTGTGTATACCATACAGTGCCATGTCTATCAGCATCTTCATCAGAGGTGGGAATGCTCCTCCCTAAAA
This sequence comes from Platysternon megacephalum, assembly GCA_003942145.1. Taxonomy (NCBI): domain Eukaryota; kingdom Metazoa; phylum Chordata; order Testudines; family Platysternidae; genus Platysternon; species Platysternon megacephalum. The sequence goes on from QXTE01000228.1 coordinate 482,163, forward strand.
GTGTTTCTAAGCCTCACGGATGTTGGGGTGGATCCCAATCACTCCCAAAAGGGGTAGGTTTTATCCCAGAGAAGAATCCCAGAGAAGAGTTTATGGTACCCAACTCTCTCACAGGGTGACCAATTACCGCATTCTACCAATTGTCCTAGTGCAGTTATCAGACCTCATTGGTAGCAGTTGAGGGAGTAGATGTTAGTGTAACAATGGCTTTGATATCTTCTAGTAGTGTCTTGCCTTCTGTTTCAACAAAGCATTCAATTTAGCTGTAAAGTCGGGGTTCCAGCTAGTGTAGTCTCCTCCTTTGGGTAACTGCCAGCCAGAAACACATGCCAGCAGCCAACTTCACCCAGAGTACCAACTTCCTTGGGAATACATTGTGCATCAAAGTCATTAGCTGGTCTCACAAATATAGACACTCTGTTTGTTGGGGGGTCACCTCACCGACTGTAAATTATGGTATTCCTGAAGATTTTCACAGTTCCCAACTCCAGATAGATAGTAGCATCCTCAGTGTCTATGGGCACCTTAGCTGGTATAAGGGCTTGGTTGGGTTTACATAGAACAATTAGCTCACAATGCTCCTTTAAAGTCCAGCAGGGCTCAGACAAATAATCAGAACTTCAATAACATCAAAATTAGATATGATTGCTTTCTTGCTGCAGAAGTTGGGGTGGCAGAGGGAGTCCAGCGGTGCCTCCAAAATGTAATTCCCCCTCCCCTTTCCTTCCTGATCTACTCGGGGGCAGGCAACACTCACCGGGTGTCCCAGGCACCTGATGTTGTCGACAGTAAAGGAGATCCTCAGTATCTCAATGCTAATGTTGGATAGGTCAGAATCCTGAAGCCACCTCGCAGCCTTATAAGGAAATTAACCTTGGCGACTTTCCGTGGAGTACTGACTTTTGTATAGAATTAGTACCAGCCCGAACAATACATCAAAAAGGAATTAGGCTTACCTCAACAATTTCACAATGTTGTATTAAAATGAAACATGACGACCTCTGGCATCTTGGGTTGGATAAGACCTATGGGCATGTATGAGCCAGATTCTGCTGGCTATGGATGAAGATTGATGGGGAGCAGTATTGTAAGACCTGTGCCCAGTATACACAGTGGAAGACTCTACCCACAAGAGCTGCTCCACTGTTTCATCTTCACAGTGAAGGCCCTGTGGATTTAGTTGGTATGGATTTTCTCACAATTGAATCCAATAGCAGAAATACTTGTATTAGTGGTGTGGAAGTAGAGCAAGAATTGACAGGGATTTGAAGGGGATACTTACCACTATACCACCAGGGTATCAACTGATCATTTCACAAGGTAGGCACAGGCTTTTCCCACTACAGACCAAAAAGTCTGCTACTGTTGCTAAAACTCTTTGGGAAAACTACTGTGTGCATTATGGGCAACCCAAGTGGATGCACTCCACTGAAAGACAGGACTTCAAGAGCCGATTAATTCAGGAACTTGTAACTATGGTAGGTGTAAAAAAAACCCAAAATCTAGGACAATACCCTATCATCCACAGGGAGATTCATGGCCTGAATATTTGAATTGGACCCTGCTTAATATGTTGGCAACCTTAAATCTCAAACAGAACTCTAGATGGACTCAGCATGTTAGCCATCTTGTGCATGCTTACAACTGTACATGAAATGAGGCCACAGGGTATTCTCTGTATATCTTAATGTTTGGATGAGAAGACCTAACTGCAACAACCTGAACCCTAGGTCAGGGGGCGATATCTGCAACAACACTAACCTTAGCACCAGATGCCTTACCTCACCTCCCCTAACCCTAAATTAGGTGGCCCTACCTGACACCACCCTAAGCCTAGCAAAGGGGGAAATATCTGCCCCAGTGCTAATCCTAGTTCAGGTTGCCCTATCTCCCACAGCCTGAACCCTAGCACGGGGCACCCTACCTCCCCTTACCCTAACCCTAAGTCAGCCAGTCCCAACCTAACTCTACAAAGGGGTCCCTAGCTTCCCCAACTCTAACCCTAGCAAGGGGGGCCCTACCTGCCACAACCTCGTTGAGGAAATGGTTGTAGGGGACAACCTTGGCTCGAGTGATCATGAGCTAATTCGGTTCAAACTAAATGGAAGGATAAACAAAATTGCATCTGAGACTAAGGTTTATGATTTCAAGAGGGCTAACTTTACTAAATTAAGGCGGTTAGTTAGGGAAGTGAATTGGACTAACATATTTAGGTATCTAAAGGCGGAAGACGCCTGGGATTATTTCAGGTTGAAGTTGCAGGAGCTGGCGGAGGCCTGTATCCCGAGAAAGGGAAAAAGGATCGTAGGTAGCAGTTTTAGACCAAACTGGATGAGCAAGTGTCTCAGAGGGGTGATTAAGAAAAAACAGAAGGCGTACAAGGAGTGGAAGATGGGAGGGATCAGCAAAGAAACCTACCTTATTGAGGTCAGAGGGTGTAGGGATGCAGTGAGAAAGGCCAAAAGCCGGGTGGAGATGGATCTTGCGAAGGGAATTAAAAACAATAGTAAAAGGTTTTTTAGCCATATAAATAGGAAGAAATCCAAGAAAGAAGAAGTCGGACCGCTTAAGACTGTAGATGGAGTGGAGATTAAGGATAATCTGGGCATGGCACAATATCTAAACGAATATTTTGCCTCGGTCTTTAATGAGGCTAATGAAGGGCTTAGGAATAGTGGCAGCGTGACTGATGGGAACGAAGGTGGGGGGGTAGACATTACAGTATCCGAGGTAGAAGCCAAACTTGAACAGCTTAACGGTAGTAAATCGGGCGGCCCGGATAATCTTCATCCTAGAATATTAAAGGAATTGGCGAGTGAAATTGCAAGCCCGTTAGCGATAATTTTTAATGAATCTCTAAACTCGGGGGTTGTACCGTTTGACTGGAGATTAGCTAATGTAGTTCCTATATTCAAGAAGGGGAAAAAAAGTGACCCGGGTAACTACAGGCCTGTTAGTTTAACATCTGTAGTATGCAAAGTCATGGAAAAAATATTAAAGGAGAGAGTAGTTACGGACCTTGAGGTCAATGGCAATTGGGACAAATTACAACATGGTTTTACGAAAGGTAGATCGTGCCAAACCAACCTGATCTCCTTCTTTGAGAAAGTAACAGATTTTTTAGACAAGGGAAATGCGGTGGATCTGATATATCTTGATTTCAGTAAGGCGTTCGATACGGTACCGCATGAAGAATTACTGGTTAAATTGGAAAGGATGGGGAT
>QXTE01000228.1:486145-514662 GCA_003942145.1 Platysternon megacephalum
GGTCAATGTTGGGATATTGAAAGTCTTTTTCCTGAGTGTCTGGCTGGAGAGTCTTGCCCGCATGCTCGGGGTTCAGCTGATCGCCATATTTGGGGTCGGGAAGGAATTTTCCTCCAGGGTAGATTGGCAGAGGCCCTGGAGGTTTTTTGCCTTCCTCCGCAGCATGGGGCAGGGGTCGCTTGCTGGAGGATTATCTGCTACTTGAAGTCTTTAAATCAAGATTTGGGGACTTCAACAGCTGAGTCAAGGGTGAGAATTATTTCAGGAGTGGGTGGGTCAGCTTTTGTGGCCTGCATCATGCGGGAGGTCAGACTAGATGATCATAATGGTCCCTTCTGATCTTAAGTTCTATGATTCTATGATTCTATGAACCATCACCCTATATCAGCAGGCCCTATTTGGTACAACCCTAACCCTAGCTCTGGCGCCCTACTTCCCTTATACCTATCCTGAAATCAGGGAGCTGCACCTGCCAGGACCCTAACACTGGCAAGGGCATCCCTACCTACCCTAGCCCTAACCCTAGATTAGGGGGCCCTACCACCCACAACACTAAACCTAGCAAGCGGGTCCCTAGCTGTCAAAACTATAACCCTATGTCCAGGTGCCGTATCTCCCACAACATTAACCCTAGTACCAGGTACCTTACCTCCCCTAACCCTAAGTCAAGGGGCCCTACCTGCCCCCAACCCTAACCCCAGAACAGCAGATCTTTCCTAAACCGAAGTATGGGGCCCTTTTTGCCACAACCCTCACGCTAGCACCAGATGCTCTACCTCTCCTAACCCCAACCTTATGTGATGGGGCCCTACCTTCCCCAACTGTAACCCTAGCACAGAGGGCCCTTCCTAACCCAACTTTATCCCTAATTGAGGGCACTCTACCTGCCACAGCCCCCATCATAGTAATAGATTCACTACCTCCCCTAACCCTAAGTTAGGGGACCCTACCTGCCAGAACCCTAGCCCTCGGTCAGGGGACCCTTGTCACGGATCCACAGGTCTGGTGCTCTAGGACAACTTTGGAACAGTCCCTGGGAGGACCCTTTCAGTGTGCCAGACCCCCTTAGGTCTCACTCTTTCACTAAGTAAGCCACTCAGCTTCACCACCTCCTTGGACCGAGACTCCAGCACCCCTGCTTCACATCCTAAGCTCCCTTCAGTGAGCCCACCTGAGATGGGCATCTGAGGGAGACCAGTACCCCCAAAGGGAGCAATACATGCACACCCAGACCTTCTCAATCTGCAATGACTCTCAGCCAGTGTTGTAAAAGCAGTAGGGTTTATTAGTAGTCTGGAACATAGCATACGAAGTCCTTGGTTAGCATAAATACCAGAAAGTTATAGCATGGTCCATTCTGATTAGTCCAGAACCCTCTGATTAGCCCCCTTGGCTCCCCCTCTGTCCCTCTGTGCCCCTCTGTCCCAATTTCCAGGTGAGTCACACCTGGCCCCTCTTTAGTCTTTTGTTGTCTAGCTGGTCAAACTCGGCTGGCTTCCTGCAGAGGGTTGGGCATTCATGTCATCAGTTGCTAGGTACCAAATGCCCCAGTGATTTATTTGCCATTGTCTTCATGGAACCTCCATTGACCTGTGCCCCAAACCTGAGGCAACTAGGTGCCATTCACTCCTTTGTCATAGCCTGCCCAAGAATAAACAGACTTTTCCAATCACCTAGCTAACCATGCAGCACATAGGGGAAACTGAGGTACCCATAGTATTCATACAGAAAATTCCCACTACATCACATCACTTCCCACATCACATCTCTTCCCCCTTGAGACTGAACAGAGAGGGGGCACTTTTCCCAGTGACCTGGGGAAGTTCGAACCCAGCAATGTTACCCATAGGTGCCACAGCATCTTTCCCAGTTCCTTGGCGGTTGTTCTATCAGGCACGTCCATGATCCTTTTAGCACCCTACTAATCCAGGGCACTTACTGTTTCCAATACCCAGCTCAGAGCCATTTCACATCCTCCCTTAGGACTGGTATGTTCGATGGCACTCACAGAGTGCCCATGAGGGGCTCTCATGCGGCTAGGGTGACCAGATGAGAGGAAGAAAATATTGGGACACATGGGGGGGGGGGGGTCGCCGGCGGAGGAAAAAAAAAAAAAAGCCGAGTGCTGCAGGTGGAGCAAAAAAACCAAAAAACGGAGTACCACGAAATATTGGGACAAATTGCGTCCCGACCAAAGATTGGTCAGGACGCGGGACAAATGCCTAAATATCAGGACGGTCCCGATTTTATCGGGACGTCTGGTCACCCTACATGTGGCCCCCAGCCCTTTTGCCACCCCAAAACCTTTGGGTTTGAAACTGGGCTGGGGTCCTGCCACTGCCTCCTCCCCCTTGTGTGCCAGGGAATGAGGAGCACAGTGACCCCACATTCCTCCATGTGTCAGCCATCTTGGCTGCAGCCTGGGGTGTCCTTACCCTTGGTTGGAACAGGGAGTGGTCCTGTGAGCATTGGTTCTTAACTCAGTCACATCTCTGGTGCTCTGATATCCCAGCACCTGGCGAGGGATGCAGGGTGCTCCTGCACATTGGCAGGTCCCCTCTGGAGTTGTGTCCCAACCCCAGTACTGTGTACATGTAAGGAGCCCAACTCCCATCCTGGGGTCAACCTGTTGCCCTCACCCTAGGACAGAGTCACCTCCCAGCCCCCCTTCCTGGAGGGTTGTGATTGGGGGTCTCGTGAAGAAAACACACCATACCACTCTGAGCAGGTGTGTCTGTTACAAGCAGCAACCTTCCAGCTGCTTCCCCCTTCCCTGGGCCTATCTCACCACTGGACAAGGCAAGCATTTTTGGCAATCGTCCTGCCCTGCCAGTGTCACTGTCTCCCAGTGCACAGCTAGGGTCAGCTACCACTGTGCTCAGTTCTGCCTTTGCTTTCCCAGTGAGGGTGTAGGCAGTGAGCGCTGGCTGCCTTGATGACAGCATCAAAGCCAGTGTGAGTCATCTCCTGTGTGGAGATGGGCGGGGACCATCCCTCTGTCCCATTCAGCTACAGGTGTCTGGTTACAGACAGGTGTCCTGTGCTGTTACCACCCTTGTTACTAGCTACGGGGAAACCCCCCTCCTCCCTGCCAGCCTGCCTATTTGCATGTTCACTGACACCTGCATTCTCAGCCTGCTAGTTTCCTGCATTCAAATCCTTGGCTGTTACAGGCCCAGGGACTGGATCCTGACTTAAAGTGACACATGCAGTGCAGTTGTAACCATGTCAGTCCCAGGATATTAGACAGACAAGGTGGGACCCTCACCAACAGAAGTTGGTCCAATAAAAGATATCACCTCACCCACCTTGTCTCTTTAATGTGATGCAGTCATTTCCCAAAAGGACATCAAAGATAATGTCCTGGAGAACCCCAACTACCAGCCACCCTGCTCCCTCCTGTCTCTGCACAGGGATCTGAGCCATAAGCAGGGCAAATGGCTTCACATTTGGAACTTTCACCCAAATTACACAGCCCTTCAGCATTTGATGGGGTTGTACCACACAAGACCTGACAAGGATTCTCTCTCTACCAGAATCTCTCCACCCCATGAATGTCTTCCCATTAACCTTCCGCTCCACTGGGGATCAGATATGTCTGAGCCCAGCAGAGTTCAACAGGACATGTATATTGATGACTGGAGTGGGAGCCCCTCTGGGCTAGACACCCACGGCTGGCCTGGGCCAGCTTACTCATGCCTGTGAGGCTCAGGCTGTGGGGCTGTTTCATTGCTGTGTAGACTTCCGAATGTGGGGTGGAGCCCAGTCTCTAGAACCCTGCGGGGTGGGAGGGTGCCAGAGCTCAAGCTGCAGCTTGAGCCCAGTATACACAGCAGTGCAACAGCCCACAGCCCAAGCCCCACAAGCAGGAGTCGGCAGGCGTGGGCCAGCCATGGGTTTTTCTTTGCTGTGTAGACATACCCTTAGGGCTTGGCTACACTTACAAGTTAGAGCACATTAAAGCAGCGCAGTGCGCTCTAACTCACGATGCATCCACATTGGCAAGGCACGTGGAGCGCTCTGACTCCGCGGCTAGAGCGCTCCTGGTAATCCACCTTGGCGAGTGGAATAACGTGTGATGCGCCCCCACTGGAGCGCTGCGGCACCAGTGTGGACGCCCTGGTCTGTTAATGCGCTCTGATTGGCCTCCAGAAGTGTCCCACAATGCCTGTTCTAGCCAATCTGGTCATCACTTTGAACTCTACTGCCCTGCCCTCAGGTGACCAACCGTCAGACCCGCCCTTTAAATTCTCTGGGAATTTTGAAAATCTCCTTCCTGTTTGCTCAGCCAGGCGTGGAGTGCTCTCAGCGAATCTTTCCAGGTGACCATGCCTCCACGCGCCAGGCGAGCCCCGGTATGGAGCAATGGCGAGGTGCTGGACCTCATCAGTGTTTGGGGGGAGGAAGCTGTCCAGTCCCAGCTGCGCTCCAGCCATAGGAATTACGGTATCTTCAGGCAGATATCAAGGGACATGATGGAAAGGGGCCATGACTGGGACACATTGCAGTGCAGGGTTAAAGTGAAGGAGCTGTGGAATGCCTACCACAAAGCCCACGAGGCAAACAGCCGCTCCGGTGCTGCCCCCGCGACCTGCCGTTTCTACAAAGAGCTGGACATGATACTTGGGGGCGACCCCACCTCCACTCCAAGTACCACCATGGACACTTCAGAGCCGAGTTCAACAAGGCAGAAGGAGGAAAGTGGGAGTGAGGGTGCTGAGGAGGAGGAAGACACCCCGGAATCCCTAGATGCAGGCAGCCAGGAGCTGTTTTCAAGCCAGGAGGAAGGTAGCCAGTCATGGCAGCTGGTGCTTGGGGAAGGACAAACACCAGAGGAGGTTCCCGGTAAGTGCCTTGTATTTTGGGAAGGAAGTTATTCGGTGCGGGCTCTTGGGGCGAGGAGGGTTAGGGCTGCATGCATGCCTAGATGCAGAATAGGGCATTGATGTGCTCTCTCACATCACGGTAATCGGCCTCAGTGATCTCTTCAAAGGTCTCATCCAGAACTTGGGCAATGCTTGTGGTCCTTGTCCCAGTCAGGCTAACATGTCCGCGCCACTGTGCCGTGAGGGGTGGGGGACCATTGCTGCACACAGGCAAGCTGCATATGGGCCAGGGCTGAAGCCGCATTGTAGTAGAAGACCCTCCCTTGCTTCCCAGGTCACCCTCAGCAGCGAGATATCTTCCAGTTGAAAATGTGGGGACAGTGTTCAGTATAGGTACCCCTTGAAGCTGTTGGCTCTCCCCAAGGCACAGAAACCCAGAGGACAGTACAGCCCTGAAACAATCAGTCCCCCTTGCCCCTGTGCTTACTCACCATTTTGGGGCTCCCATAGGTTATATGCGCTTGCTTTGGGATGGGCAAATTATGCTATTGTGTAGACTGTGCTTGCCCTCCTTAAGTACGGGGGAATCATTTTGCCTTTACAGATGCAACCTTGAGATCTCAGCCGTCTGTCTTATCACCGGCCGAGAGGCTGCAAAGAATCAGGAAAAGACCACGTAGAAGCAAAGAAGACATGCTGCATGAAGTAATGCAGCAGTCACTTAATGAGAATCTAAAAGTGCAGGAGTGGAGGGAGAGAGAAAGGAGAATCCGCCAGCAGAATGTGGAGCGCCGGCACAAAAGCGTGGTGCTCTGGCAGCAAAGCACGGAGCGGCTGATAAGCATCATAAGCTGATAAGCACGGAGCACCAAGCGGACTCTATCCAGGCACTTGTAGCCATGCAGGCGGAGCACTACCATGCCCGCCTCCCCCCGCCCACCCACGCAGCCCTTGTCCCAAAACTCTTTCCCTTGTGCCCCCATGTCACCTCCAACCCACTTTCCCCAACATCCGGGTTCTCATCGCCACCAGCTGCCTCCAACACCTGTAGCTTCACCACCCAGCCATGCAAACTATGATCCTTACCCACTGCACTCAACCCCCATCACCATGAAGTATAGCCATCCTGAAGTGCAGCACTCATTGCACAGCACTCCAGACAGGAAGGCTCAGTTTGATAACAGGACATACGCAAATCTGTGATTGTACCGTTCCGCACCCCCCCCCCTTGCCCTTTGTGTTTCCCAAGCAGTTGTGTTTCTTTTCAATAAATGAATTTTCTTTTCAATAAATGGATTTTTTGGCTTTGAAAACATTCTTTATTATTGCATAAAGTAAAAGATACCTTAGCCCAGGAAAGCAACAGGCACTGAAAGTCAGCATAGCAAACACAGATTCCTATTAACATTGAAACCCCTGCACTTCACTCCCGTGCAGGGCACCAAACATTACTGGTGGCTTTCAGCCACAAATTGCTACCTCAAGGCCTCCCTAATCCTTGCAGCCTTGCGCTGGGCCCCTCTAATAGCCCTGCTCTCTGGCTGTTCAAATTCAGCCTCCAGGTGTTGAACCTTCATGTTTCATGCCTGAGTGAATCTTCACCCTTCCCTTCACAAATGTTATGGAGGGTACAGCACGCGGATATAACCGCGGGGATGCTGTCATCAGCCAAGTCCAGCTTCCCATACAGAGAATGCCAGTGGCCCTTTAAACAGCCAAAAGCACACTCCACAGTCATTCTGCACTGACTCAGCCTGTAGTTGAACCGTTCCTTGCTGCTGTCAAGGCTCCCTGTGTAGGGTTTCATGAGCCATGGCATTAAAGGGTAAGCGCGGTCTCCAAGGATCACAATGGGCATTTCGACTTCCCCTACGGTGATCTTCCGGTCTGGGAAAAACGTCCCGGCTTGCAGCTTCCTGAACAGGCCATTGTTCCGAAAGATGCATGTGTCATGCACCTTTCTGGGCCAGCCTGCATTAATGTCAATGAAACGCCCACGGTGATCCACAAGCGCCTGGAGAACCATAGAGAAATACCCCTTCCGATTAACGTACTCGGAGGGTAGGTGGGCCGGTGCCAGAATTGGAATATGCGTCCCATCTATCGCCCCTCCGCAGTTAGGGAAACCCATTTGTGCAAAGCCAGCCACAATGTCATGCACGCTACCCAGAGTCACGGTTCTTTTGAGCAGGATGTGATTAATGGCCTGCAAACTTGCATCAACATGATTCCAACGGTCGACTTTCCCACTCCAAACTGGTTAGCGACCAATCAGTAGCTGTCTGGAGTTGCCAGATTCTAGATTGCAATAGCCACCCGCTTCTCCACCGGCAGGGCAGCTCTCAATCTCGTGTCCTTGCGCCACAGGGTGGGGGCGAGCTCCTCACAGTCCCATGAAAGTGGCTTTTCTCATCCAAAAGTTCTGCAGCCACTGCTCATCATCCCAGACTTGCATGACGATGTGATCCCACCACTCAGTGCTTGTTTCCCGAGCCCAAAAGCAGCGTTCCACGGTGGTGAGCATGTCTGTGAATGCCACAAGCAATTTTGTGTCATATGCGTTACTCGAGTCGATATCATCGTTGGAGTCCTCACTGTCAGTTTGGATGTTAAGGAGTAACTCGACTGCCAAATGTGACGTGCTGGCGAGACTCATCAGCATATTCCTCAGCAGTTCAGGCTCCATTTCCCACAGACCAAAAAGGGAAGACAGAGCGCGCAGCACAAAAAACATTGAAAGATGGCGCCAAATGTGGATGGAAGCAGAGGGATTGCTGGAATGTGAAGTGATGCATCACGGGGCATTGGGACAGGACCCAGAATGCCTCACACCCGCCGGCTTCTTCCCACAAGTCACAGCGCCAGAATGGGAAGAGGTGCTCTGTGGGATAGCTGCCCATAATGCACCACTCCCAATGCAGCGGCAAGTGCCGCAAATGTGGCCACGCCAGTGCGCTTGCAGCTGTCAGTGTGGACAGACTGCAGCGCTTTCCCTACTGCGCTCTCCGAAGACTGGTTTAACTCAAAGCGCTCTACATTTGCAAGTGTAGCCATGCCCTTAGTCACCAGCACTGGTGTCCCTGAGCAGCTGGCTGTGTGACTGCTTTCCTCTGAAAGTTCAGTCATGTAGTTCACTCTGGAGCCTGAGTTACAGGCTGCCTTCCTGGTTTGACAGTGTATGACACAGCCTCTCTGTCCCGGACAAACCTTATTTCAGCAAGCCTTAGGCATTCTGCTCACTTACATTCTGTCCATTTGCAGATATTACATCTCAGGTCTCTGAGTCCCATTGAACAGCTTTAGGTTTCCCTAAGTTCCACTTCTGGGATACCACCATGGAGTGGGTCTCTTTCCCCGGCCCCATGCTTAGGCCAGTCCCCTTTGGGTCTCTTTTCATACCAGAACCTGCTGTCCACAAATTCATCTGCCAATCAGCCTGCATTACGCAAATCCACGGGCTTCCTGTCCACTAACCACATTTTAAGGTCCCGAGGACAGATTTAATAAAGTTTCTCCAACCCAACCTGGTTATACAAATCCTCCAGGGTAGTGACCCTTGCTCCCTTACACCATCTGTGGAAATATTCGTCTATCATCATGGTGAGTTCCATGTAGGTCACACCCCAAGTCTTTTGCACCCCCTGAAAACTTTTCCTATAAGCCTCAGGGGTCAGCTCCAATGTAAGCAGTAAAGTCTTTTTGAATAGCTCATAGTCTCTGCTATCAATTTCATTCATCTGGCTGTAAGCCTCTGGCTTTGAGATCACGTAAGGGGGTGAGACAGAGGAGCTGGTCTACAAGGTCAACCGAGTTCAAATTGCAAGCCTTGTCAAAGGCAGTGAGGTAGGCATCTATATCCCACCTCCTTAAACTAGGGTAGCAATTTGGTATCTAGTGGAATTAGCGTGCTGGGTCTTTCCCCACTTACCCCTTGGTGGGTCCTCTTGCCCCATAGCTTCTCCATCTCCAGTTCATGCTTTTTCTGCTTCTCCTGCTATTCTTCCATGTGTTTTTGCTGCTTTTCATAGTCCTCTAGCTCCTTCGCTCTCATCTCCAAGTCCCATTGCTTCAAATCTGTTGATAGGGAGCCAGGTCGTGAAGACCCCCTTGCTGGATGGGGAACAGGGTTTTGTGGATGCCCTGCTGCTGCCTCTGCTGCTCTCGAACCTTCTTGACTCCCCATTTGGGGTTAAAACCTGCTTCTTGGACTAGCAGCAAAGAATCCTGTGGCACCTTATAGACTAACAGACGTTTTGCAGCATGAGCTTTCATGGGTGAATACCCACTTCTTCGGATGCAAGTAGTGGAAATCTCCAGGGGCAGGTATATATATGCAAGCAAGAAGCAAGCTAGAGATAACGAGTTTAGTTCAATCAGGGAGGATGAGGCCCTGTTCTAGCAGTAGAGGTGTGAAAACCAAGGGAGGAGAAACTGGTTCTGTAGTTGGCAAGCCATTCACAGTCTTTGTTTAATCCTGAGCTGATGGTGNCCCTTCTTCTCTGCACAGGCTTGCAATGTGCTTCATAGGAAATTGGGTACATGCCATGTTCTTGCTGCTTCCTTTAACTACCCTAGTTTTACCACTGCCAGTTACTTACTGCGAAATACTCATGGTGCATTCAGCAGCACCATCCTCTTGGTGCATTCAGGAACCATCCTCAGCTACCATGTGTCATGGATCCACTGGTCCAATGCTCTAGAACAGCTTACGAACAGTTCTTGGAAGGATTCCTTCAGTGTGCCAGAGCCTGTAAGGTCACATTCTTTCACTAGGGAAAGCCATTCAGCTTCACCACCTCCTTGCACTGAACCTCTAAACCACCAGCAACTCTGCTACACACCCTGAGCTCCCTTCAGCAAGTCCACCTGAAATCGGCACCTAAGGGAGCAATGCACCCCCGCAACCTTCACCATCTGCAGTGAGTCTCAGCCAGCGTTGTAAAAGCAGAAAGGCTTATTAAATGTCTGGAACACAGTGTAAAAAGTCCTTGGTTAGCATAGAGAAAAGGAAGTTACAACATGGCCCATTCTGGTTAGTCCAGAACTCCAGCCAAGTGGTGTCCCTCTTTGGCTCCCTCCTCTATCCCTCTGTGCCCCTTTGTTCAAATTTCCAGGTGAGTGACACTGGCCCCTCCTCAGTCCTTTGTTCCCAGATGGTCAAACCTGGTTGGCTTCCTCTGGTGGGGTGGGCTATTCGTGGTCATTAGTTGCTAGGTACCAAATGTCCCGGTGATTGGATTTGACATTTTCTTCATGGACCCTCCATTGACCTGGGCCCCAAAGCCGAGACAACTGGGTGCCATTCACACCTTTGTCATAGCCTGCCCAAGAGCAAACAGCCTTTCCCCACCATCTAGTTAACAATGCAGCACATAGGGGAAACTGAGGCACGCACAGTATTCATACAAAATATTACAGGCTTGCAGTTTGGAGGGGGGGGGGGATGCGGTTCCCTGCCCACCAAACTATACCCATGTTAAAAAGTGGGTGGGCCAGTTTTAAAAGTGGAAGGGGGCCAGAGTACCCCTGACTCTCCCAGTTCCAGCACCCCTGCCCAGATACCAAACCCAAAGCCAGGGGGCCCTACCTGCCATAACCCTAACCCTAGCAAAGGTGTGGGATGGAATGGGAATTTTCTGTAAATATTTTGTATGAATACTGTGTGTGCCTCAGTTTCCCCATATACTGCATTGTCACCTAGGGGTGGAAAAGGGCTGTTAACTCTCTGCAAAGGCCCAGAGATACAGGAGTGAGCTGTCTTGGGTTTGGGGTCCAGGTCAATGGTGAATCCCTGAAGACAATGGCAAATCCAATCACTGGAACATTCAGTACCTAGCAACTAACAATCATGAATGGCCCACCCCACCACAGGCAGCCAGGTGCGTTTGACCAGCTAGACAACAAAGGACTGAGGAGGGGCCAAGTGAAACTGGCCCAGGAAGTTGAACAAAGAGGACTCAGAGACCGAGTGAGAGTCAAGGGGGGACACACAGCTTGGCTGGGGCTGTGACTAACCAGAATGGACCATGCTGCCACTTTCTTTTCTCATTGCTCACCAAGGACTTTCTATGCTGTTTTCCAGACATCTGATAAACCCTCATGTTATTACAATACTGGCTGAGAGTCACTGCAGATGCTGAATATGGGGGTGCATTGCTTTCTTTGGGGGTATTAGTCTCCCTCAGATGCCCATCTTAGGGGGACTTGCTGAAGGGAGCTCAGGTTGTGAAGCAGGGATGCCAAAGGCTCCAAGGTTTGGTCCAAGGAAGTGGTGAAACTGAGTGAAAGAGTGAGACCCTAACAGGGTGTGACATGCTGAGGAGGTCCTCCCCGGGACTGTTGCAGAGCTGTTCCAGAGCACTGGACATGTGGATCCATGACAAAGAGTGGCTACCTCCCACAATCCTGACCCTAGCACCAGGTGCCCTATCTCCCCTAACCCTAATGCTAAGACATGGGGCCCCACCTCCCAGAACCCTAACCCTAGCACAGAGTACCCCACATCCTATCATCCTAACCCAAAGTCAGCAGGCCTTCCTGCAACAACCTTAACCCTAACAAGGGGGCTCTAGGTACCCCATACCTAACCGTTAGTGGGACATATCTGCTACAAACCTAACATGAACAAGGGTGCTCCACCTCTCCTAACCTGAATCCTAAGAGGGCCCCACCTGCCCCAACCCTAAGCCTAGCACTGGTTGCACTTTCTCCCCTAAACCTAGCCCTAAATTAGGGTACCCTACATGCTACAACCCCAACCCTAGCAAAGGGAGCCCTACCTGCCCCAGTCCTAACCCTCCTCATCTAATGTCCCATATCCAACTGTTGGGGATATGTCAGTCAGCTGAGGATAAGAGCTGTGTGACAGTGAGTGCAGAAACACCAGGTCACTAAGTACTAGAATGGGAAAAAGAGATGAAAACTAAAAAGCCCTTATGGTGCTGGGGAGGAAATCCCATCACTGTTTCTTTAAAGCCTGAGGCCAGGAGCCTTGCAGAGAGGACATGGCAAGGTTCTCCTCACCCAACCAATTGGGAGGAGGTTTAAGGAAGGGGATCAGCATATATGCTGCCTCCTCCCGCATACCAGGGGCAGACACTCACAGCAGGAGAAGCTGCCTGCTGAACCTCTGAGGACTAACTGGAGAAAAGGAGCCTGTGTGATCTTTGGGAGACCAATAAGAGGTTCTGTCACCAACTGCCCTGTAACTAGGGTTGCCAACCCTCCTGCTTTTGCTGGGAGTCTCTTGGAATCATGCTCTAGCTCGCAGAGGCTACTTCAGCCAAACCAGAAGATTTTTGGCGCTAACAGTCTAGCGCAGCAGCAGAGCTAAGGCAGGCTCCCTTACCTGCCTTGGCTCTGTGCCGCTCCCGGAAGCAGCCAGCACCGTCCCTGGGCCCCTGGGGGCGGGGAGGGAGGGACAGAGGGTCTCTGCACGCTGCTCCCACCTGGAGCACCGACTCTAAAGCTCCCATTGGCCGGGAACTGCGGCCAATAGGAGCTCTGGGGGTGGTGCCTGTGGTGAGCGGTGACCAGAGACCCCCTGGCCTCCCCACCTAGGAGCTGCTGCCAGAGGGATGTGCCAGTAGCTTTTGGGAGCTGCCCAAGGTAAGTGCTGACCCCCTGATCCCCTCCTGCACCCCAACTCCCTGCCCTAGCCTAGAGCCCGCACCCAAACTCCCTCCCAGAGCCTGCACCCCAACCCCTGCCCCAGCCCAGAGCCTGCACCCCGCACCCAAACTCCCTCCCAGAGCCCAACCCTACACCCCCTCCCACACCCCAATCCCCTGCCCCAGCCTAGAGCCCTGACCCAAACTCCCTCCCAGAGCCCGGTCCCACACCCCTCCTGCACCCCAACCCCCTGTCCCAGCCTGGTGAAAGTGAGTGAAGGTGGCAGGACAGGGGTCTTTGGGTTTGCTCGATTAGACAGTTGGCAACCTGTAACTTTGGGGTGTCTTGGTGCTGAGCAGCTACAGTTCAGATCCCTCACGCCAGCAGCCAGCCCACAAGTATAAGGTCTCATCTTGGTTCTCACCAGCTGAGTCACTACTTGTGACACCAACAGCTCCTCCAGTTCCAAGTCTCTCCAAATCTGTCCTCCCTGAGTTCTTAATTACCAGATACTTGGACTGTTCCCATCAGGTCTGTCATCCCCAATGCTGTGAACCCAGACACCCAGAATTCAGTTCACTTTGCCATTCACAGACTGCATACCGGAGACCTGCTTGGGATAAAAGTTAAAAAGGTTTATATAATAAAAAAGGTTTATTTAACAGAAAACCCACAGATTCAAAGATGACATAGGAAGGGAAAGCAAATACACCTCTACCCCGATATAACACTGTCCTCGGGAGCCAAGTAATCTTACCGCGTTATATCGAACTTGCTTTGATCCGCTGGAGTGCACAGCCCCGCCCCCCGGAGCGTTGCTTTACCGCGTTATATCAGAATTCGTGTTATATCGGGTCGCGTTATATCGGGGTAGAGGTGTACCTACAAGTTACACAGAAAATAAACATAAAGACACAACCTCAGGCTTTACACTTCCATATTAGATCAAAATCCCTTGTCTAACACAAGTTACCTCTTGCCTTTGAACAGTTTCCCAGCGTACCACCTAGCCAACGGGTGGACCCAGGGCCGGCTCCAGTGTTTTTGCCGCCCCAAGCGCCCCTCCTCCCCCCCAAAAAAGCCGTGCCGCTTCATTCTTGACCTGCTGCCGAATTGCCGCCGAAGAGCCGGACATGCCGCCCCTTTCCGTTGGCTGCCCCAGGCACCTGCTTGCTGCGCTGGTGCCTGGAGCCGGCCCTGGGTGGACCCAGCATTCATAGGCAGCTTCTTGCCTAGAGACTGTCCCTAAGTTTCTGGATGAAAACCACAGTTTCAAGCCTCTTTTAAAAAAGGCTTTTTCCTTCCCCCCCCCTCCCTTTCTCTGCTGCTGCATGATGACCACTCATTATTCAGAGTGGGAGAAATTCCCTTTTGACTTGATGGCTCAATGTTTTCCAATTAACTCTACTGGCCCATCATTGTCTGCACAATGGATAGTTAATTGGAGCCAGTTTTGTGTACACACTGGGCTTGGGAGATGTTCCTCTCTGCTGTAAAGTGTAGTTGAAGTTGCAGTAAAGGTTATAAGCACAGTTTTCTGTATGCATAAAGACAAATTCATAACCATAGTCTATATACATAGCTCATAATGACCATCAAGTTTATAACATTACAAGCTTTCATAATAGACCTTACTCGATATACTTTTATAGTGCAATAATACAGTATGCAATCAGTTGGTTCAACTGGGAAGCAACCTTCCAGCTGCAGTGTAGACATTCCCTTCAAGAGCTCAATTGGTTTATCACAAAGAATATCGATGTGGCTTGGTTAAGGTGTATAAGTACTTTTACAGGGAGAAAATACTCAGTGCTAAAGGGCTATTTAATCTAGCAGAGAAAAGCAGAACAGGAATTTATGGGTGGAAGCTAAAGCCAGAAAAATTCAAATTAGAAATAAGGCACAAATTGTTAACAGCAAGGGTGATTAACCATTGCAACAAAGTATCAAGAGAAGTGGTGGATTCTCCCTCTCTTGATATCTTCAAATCAGGACTGGATGCCTTTCAGGAAGGTGTGCTATAGTTATACAAGTTATTGGGCTCAACACAGGGAGAACTGGGTGACATTTGATGGCCTGTGATATGTAGGAGATCAGACTAGATAATCTGATGGTCCCTTCTGGTTTTAAACTCCCTGAATCAACCAGTAAAATCCAACCTGGAGCCATTGTCCTAGAAGTGAAGAGCCCATGTCCCATTCTCTAGCCCGCTAAGCCAGCCCATCCTGTTTCCTGCCCTCCAACCTGGGGCTGTATTAGAACAGTGTTGTAGAGATGAAAGGCTTCATGTACCATTTTTAACCCTTAATAGCTGAGGAAAAGCTACATACATTAGTCTGAAATTTTCCACAACATCCCTTTTCTGTTGAGCCAGCTCTGAAGGGGAAAGTAGAAACTGGGGGATGTATAGTTGAATTTGGCCATTTAAGACGTAACTCCCTGTGAATATTTCCATTTCACTTGGGCATGATCTCTGTCCTGTATCTCCCGTGAATAAGAACTGCACTCACTGCAGAGCTGAGAGAATGAGAGGTAAAATGCACAGCCTTTCCTGGGCCCATTGCCCAGGCATATGGAATTACCAAAGAGGGTGGGACCTACCGCAGCTGGAGATTTAACAACACATTGTCAAAGCACCCAATTAAACATTAAATACATTGTTTTAACCCAGCCCTACCAAGGTCCCAGATGGGGAGAAGCTGGCAGTGCCCCAGCATGCACCCCTAAGCTGAATCTAATTAGGTGGGGCTTTTTCTTTCTGGGTGCTTGCTGCTTACTCCTTCTGTATAATTGTGTGTCCTCCCTGTGGGCCAAGGAGCTGCAGGAGCAGAGGAAGAGGAACCCAGAACTGGTCCTAGGTGGCTGTATCTGCCCTAAATTTCCAGGAAAGGAGGAATCACATAAGAGAAGTCTGGCAGGCAATTTTCACAGACTAGAGTTAAGACTCAGCAGTTATACCAAGGAACAATACAAATTACCAAGAGTTCTTATTACATTTATTTATGATCATCCATTCTTAATTCTTTAAAACCTAACACATTTATCATGCTGCCAAAGATGCACTTGTCTGTAAGGCACTTTTAAGAGTGTTTGAATGGATTGATCCAAAAGGCACAAGTTTAGAATATCAAAAACAATTTCTTAAAGTTATTGTTTACAATCTCTATTAGGCCAACTTGCTTGGACTGATAAGGGAGTTAAAATCTAAAATGTGGTTACTTGAGGTCTCACTAGAAAGTGTAGACTTAGCAAGACAAGGGAGGTAAGATAAGGAGGGTGTACCTATAGGGACACTACACAAAGAAGGAGAGGTTGCCAGGTGCTGGCTTCCTCCGGGCCCCAGGGGTGCTCAAACACTCAAAAAAATGCTCAGTAAAGGTGCTGAATTTATTGTAATTCAGATAGTCATACTTTGACCTGACCTCTTGGTGGTTTGCTATTCTGAATTGCAAACATTGCAGAGAAGTAACTCTTGTGACTGAAGAGATCGAGTCGCTTCTGGTCCTTGCTGAAAGGGTTACATTTTGTACTGTGCTGTCTACCACACTCTAACTGCTTCTACAAGCAGAGAATTGGTTGACAGGTGTGAAAAGAAAAACTTCAAATCCTTGGCCAGACCATAATATTTTTGTCAGCATGTTTTCAAGCAGGAGATGCCCTAGCTAGACTCTGCAAAATGGTCTTAGCAGGCTCTAGTAAAGCCTCATTTACAGGAACGGCCACCCACACAGAAGCTGAAGTACGTAAAATGTCGAGGAGTCCTGGGCCTTTTCTAAAAGGATTTGAAATGTATCAGCAACGCGCTTCATCAGCTCCTTGAATTGTCTAAAGTCATCTGCCATGAAAGGCGGTGGAGGCATTTACAGCCTCACCCAGCGATAACAAAGAAATATTTGTGTGAAGTGTTACCTCCTGGTCAGCCCTTGCCTCATATTCCTCAAAGGTCTCCGCTACCAGCTCTGGTTGGGGAGGTGGGAATGAGGGCTTGGGATAATGGATCTTCCTATACTCCCTGTGGGAATGACTCACTGCCCTCAGGCACTGTAGGCGGTGCAAGGCCCAGGGGTCCCAATAAGGCCACTGGGGGGGCAGGAGGCCCAGATGGCAAAGGAGGCGGCATCTGCTGTTGGTCACCCCAGATAGATGGGGGACAAATTTATCTGTCTTCCATTCTCTCAGAATAGGTAAGATAATGGTGTCCTGCAGAATAGACAGGAGATCCCTGAACTAAAATACTATCAGAAGACTCATTGTCAGCATATTCTTCAGGGAAAGGTAAGTGTTCATCCTGGATGTCTGATGTCTGGGTAGAAGGAGGTCTCAATGAAAAACTCAGAGTCAGCAACCCAGAAGATTTTGGTTTGGAGAGCTGTCCAGTACCAGTAAGTAATGGAGACTCTGGCTGATCCGACACAACAAGAACCTTTGAATATCTAAACACCAATGGTACTGCCATGAAAGTGGGAGCTGGGTGCAATCCTGTGGAGAGCTGTGTCGGTACCGTGGTAGGGACCTATCCAGAATGTGCCAGTACAGCAGACACTGAATGCTTTGAGTGAGTACATCCAGACTGACTCAGATGATACCAATGTAGTGGTCCAGCGCACCAGTATAGGTACAGAGGCTACTGATTAATCTGATGCTGCCGACCTTTTTGAGGAGGAATTTCTGCTCATATTCACATGAGTGCTTGAAGCAGAAGGGATCTTCAGTAGCAAGTCTTATTTAGAAGAATCATGGCTCTTAGAGGAAACCTGAGACATTTTCTCTGTACCGGACTGACTTGGAACCTTGATATTATTCCCTTTGGGACCCGAGGTCTCCAGAACCTTCTTCACAGTCAGTGACAGACTTCTTGGAAGGAGATCTAACACTCCTGCTCCTTTTATTGGTACACGCAGACCTAATGTGCAGGGCTCTTGGTACCATGGGTATGGATATAGGTGCTGCATCTCCCAAGGCTTTCGATGACCAAGACCTGAAGGTGGACAGGGTACCGGCCATTGCATCCCTCAAGGGTTTTCAGTGATCAGGATCCTGATGCAGACAGGGCACTAAATGTGCTCACTGCCCAGTGTACAAGTGGTTCTTGGAGCTTGGTTTGGAAGCCTGTTGTAGGGCTTGATCCATCATCAACAGTTTAAACTATATTTCCCTGTTTTTACAAGATCTGCTCTTGAATGAGGAGCAGGTCTTACACTTGGTCAGTACATGGGTGTCTCCCAAACACTGCAGACACTGAAAATGTCCGTCAGGAATAGGCTCCTGGTAGGAAAGACAATGCTTAAAGCCTGGGGATCCCAGCATACCCCAGATAATAAAGTCCAGAACAATCCCTCAGAGGGGAAGGAACAAACAACAAACCCACTAAACTAATTACAACTAAGATTATCTAAACTACTGCTAGATAAAAGTGAAGCAGGCAGGTTGTGCAGGCCAAAGGTGGTTGAGAAGGAACTGAGGACAGCTTACCCATGCAGGCCTATATACCTCAATAAGGGGTACAAGGATGTGTATGGCATATGCATAGGTCTAATGGGCACTGCTACTGAAAATCGCCAATCAAGGGCACATGAGGGCACTTGGGCACTTGAAGTGGAGTACCCATAGGAACGCTACTTAAAGAAGAACCAATAGTTATTTATATTAAATAATAGAAGGGGAAATGCAATATTTGAAATAAGATCTTACCAGTTCTTATCCTCTTAACACAGGGATGGGGGAGAGTCCTTTTCACATGGCTGGTCCAGGAGTCTGTCGCACTTAGGATGCTGCAGTTTCTTGTTGAATTCAGTGACAGTCAGCTCTCCAGTTGTACATGGTGAACTCAGTTTTATATACAGTACCCTAATTTCAGGTCTCATTGGAAGGGGCCAGCCTCTGATTTCTACTGGACACATGCCAAGTGATTGTTCAGATTTCAGCTGTTTGTCTGCTGCTTCCATTGGTATCCAGCAGGTGGTGTACAGCAAATGTCTTCAATTCTTTTTCTTATCAGAGGCTTTTCATGAGAGTCATTTCAAGGGCTGTATTTCATTATTAGCCCCTACTATCAGTTGGGATCCCTGGTTTCAAACAATTTCTCTTCATATTCCAAAGTTACACCCTGGTTTATATCTTTCAACATTCCTTCTTCCATGTGCCAGGCAATTCCTATTACTTCTGGAGTGCAGCAATTGTTTACAATGAAACCAACAAAATCTCTTATAGTCTTCTAAATTTGGAGGACATACGCCATACATTCACTGATTGTACATAAGCATTTTGCATTATTTAGGACTTCCAGCAGAACAAGCGGTACTATCCACATACAGAAGGATGTAGATCTGACTCACAAGGCAAACAAATATGCAGCTTCTAATTTGGGATGAAAGACAGATTATCCACGGTATATTTGATTTACAAGGAAAACAATTTATATCTTACAATTTGGGGTGAAAACATATGGCTTAGATTTCTTGGTGTAACAGGTAGTTTTCCCAATTTGACCTTCAAACTTACAACCTGTCTTTTCTAATTCGCTTAACTTGCAGCTTCCCCACCCATCTCTTGATCCACTCACAAGGAGCACTATGCAATGTTTGCATAGCAAAGCCGGATGTCACCTTTCCTTGGTAACTTGTAGTTCTTTTTAACTAGATTGGGAGGGAGAAAGAGAGTATATCTATATGCAAATTATGAGATATTCTTGTGTACGTGATGTGATTAACAATACTCTCATTTAGCCATTTTAGTTTCTATTACTGGGGAGAGGAACTCCCAACCTTGGCTGGTCTCTTCTTATTGTCTTTACTTTCTGAGTGGATCCTATTTTGGGACAAACAGCAGTGGATATCTTTTCCAATTTTTGAGGGCCAGAAAGAATCAGTAGTTATTAATCATTCAAGCCATAACTGTTCTATATGTCCCTTACAGGCTTACACAATATTGACAGAAGCATTCCTCTGTCAGCATAGCTGTGTTTACACTGTGGGTTTCGCTGGCATCTCTATGTCAGTCAGTGAGGTCACAACTCTGACCAACATAGCTATGGGCTTGTCTACACTTACATTTTATAGCGCTCTAACATGCTGGCTCAGGAGGGTGAAAAATCACCCCCCCTGAGCGCAGCAAGTCTGAGCGCTTTAAAGCGCTAGTGTAGACAGGCCCCTCGTGGAGGTGGATTACCAGGAGCGCTGGGAGAGCTCGCTCGCACGCGACCACACTCGCACTTCAAAGCGCTGCTGCTGGAGCATTCCCGCGACAGCGCTTTGAAGTTTCCAGTGTAGCCATGCCCTATGCCAATATAAGTTGTAAGTGTAGATCAAGCCTAGGTGCATTCAAACACTTCAGAACCCTGTCAGCAAACAAACAGTCTGGGGATCTTCACAGCTAGAAGCATTCCAGTCCCTGGTTAATAGCTGACTTTCATGAAGCAACCCTGCTCATCAAGGCAGTGAATAGCTACATAGTGTCTTTCTCCACTCTGTGATCTACTGAATCAGTCTTTCACCTTTATTCACAGACAGGGTGATCCTCTCACTATCATATTGTTCCTTTTCATTTCCCAATTGGTTTCAATGTTTATAGTTTGTCTTTGATGGTTTTCCATTGACTTTTCTGGGTTGGTGTAAAGGCAGACAATTGAGCATTACATAAGCAGGGGGAAGGGTGACAACTCCCTTCTGCTTGACGGGCCATCACCAAGACATATTATTGCAGAGGTGCTGGAACAATTTTTATAGTGGAGGTGCTGAGAGTCATTGAACCAAACTGTAAAACCTGTATATAATGGAAACCACTTCAATCCAGGGGGTGCTGCAGCACCCCACACCCCTAGTTCCAGCTCCTATGTATTATTGCCTGGTGACTCACTTTCCCTCCAAGAGCATAAGGGCATAATTTTCAATATAGTGGCATTACGCCTTAAATATCACCCATACACACATCTCACAATGATTATGAGTATTGATAAGTTACAAGCTTTCAGCAGAGGCCTCACATATTACCCTTCATGGTTAAAGCATGTATGTTAGGTGTTGTGGGTTTATCAGGTCTGAGACAGGAGTTGCTTGTAAAGAACAGTGAACCCCAGGGAGCCAGTTGGCACCAATAGGCTGCTGTGTCACAGGCTATTTCTTCAAGCTTAGGATGGTATGCTTGGTTGCAGAATGTGTTTGAAGGAGATTGAGATCAGTGTGTGGGAAGTTTTGACTGTGGGCTTCTCTCCATTGCACAGTTCACTTGAATGGGACCTCCTGAGTGTGGACACACTGCAAAATCATTTTCAAGCTACTATGTCCATGGTTCAGTTACTCATGTGAGGGGCTAGGACTTCTTGGGGCACATCCCATGCTTGGTCATAAGAACGGCTATTCTGGGTCAGAACAATGGTCCATCTAGCCCAGGATCCTGTCTTCTGACAGTGCTCGGTGCCAGATGCTTCAAAGGAGTAAACAGAACAGGGAAATGTATCAAGTGCCCCACCCCGTTGTTCAGTCTCAGCTTCTAGCTAGGGTTAGGACTTCTGGTGGCACATGCCATACATGGTCCTGACATCATAGTTCTTGGTCTCACACCAGAGATCCATCAAAACCCAGGTGTCAACCTCTGGCCAGCTGGCATCATGCTGGGAAAATGACCTTCTGGAGGCCTTTTCTTCTGGGCATAGTGCTGTACCAAAATTGGAGTATATCACAAGGTGGCCCCAACCTGGGGTAGTCCCTTGTGGCAAGCCACAACATGACAAGTACATCTGCCTCAGTTTCCCCTCAATCCAGCCATAAAAGAGCACAGTGTCTCTCACCATCTGATAAAAAGTCCCACCTCTAGGCATAATTTATTTATGTACACATACAATAGTCTGTAGAACCCCCATGGTAAAATTATCCTCCCAATTCCTACAGTAAAACATACAACAACAGCAATTCTCCAGTCCCCTGTCCAGGGACATCATTCCAGGTCATCCAGCCATGAGTCCAACAGCACTCTGTTCCCAGTTCCTTTCAGCCCTTGTTCCAGGATCTCAATCTCCAGGCCATTCAACCAAGAGTGACCAGTCTCATGACTAAGGCTATGATTTAATCATGGGTATTTTTAGTAAAAATCATGGACAGGTCATGGGCAAGAAACAAAAAATCACGGTCTGTGACCTGTCCATGACTTATACCATAAATACCCCAATTGAATCTTAGGTGGGGGACTGTCAGGGATTGTCTAGATAATATTTAGTCCTGCCATGAGTGCAGGAGACTGCATTAGATTACTTCTTGAGGTCTTTTCCAGTCCTATGAGTGTATGACTGGGGGGGGTGAGGGGAGGGGAGGAGAGAGGGGAGCCCGCGGCACCAGCAGCCGGGGGAGTGGGGGTGCCCCGAGGGACCAGCGGCTGCTCCAGCCACTGCTGTGGGGGAGCCGCTGCTCCAGCTGCCCCAGGACTGCTGCCAGGAGCCGCTGAGCTGCAGTGGCTCCCACTACCTCTGGGTCCACTGCTCAGGTGGTCCCCAGGGCCAGCTGCCCAGGGTTGCCTGAGCAGCGGCCGGTGCAGCTGGCCCCGGGGCTGGGGCCGCTCCAGCAGTGGCTGGTGGGGCTGGCTGCAGGACCACCCAAGCAGCTGGCTGCAGAGCCGCTCCAGCAGCGGCCATTGTGGCTGTCCCCAGGAGCAGCTGGCTCCAAGGCCAGCTGCTTGGGTGGCCCTGGAGTCAGCCACACTGGCTGCTGCAGAAGTCACGGAGGTCGCAGGAAGTCACGGAATTTGTGACTTCTGCAACCTCCATGACAAACACGGAGCCCTACTCATGACTCCTCTATCAAAAACACATTCCAACAAGTCAGCCCCTTTCAGCCTCCCAGCATTTGCTCTCCAGCTCAGGAAGATCAGCAAGCTAGCTCCTCTACTGATATTTTAGTCCTGAGCCCTTTTGCACTTCACCCAGTCTCCTCCCCTCTAGGGCCTAGGTGCTCTCTTTCAACTCAAGCCCAGTCTGGTGGCAGCTGATGAATCACAGGTGCTCTAGACACCTCCCTACCTCTTAAAGGGGCCAGTCACCCTGCAACAGAGTGCTATTGCAGGTCTGTAACCCATGTAGGAATGTGGAGTCAAATACTAAACTGTGCTATATGAATGAATAGGTAACTTTGGCTAGTATGTAGACAGCAAGAAAATGTGGCCCAGGGGGAAATGTGGGAAGGCACTGAAGACTAAGAGCTCTCCAGTGGTGTTAGCCTACATCCACATTGCAGAGTGGTCATGTTAACTGCTTGAGTTTTAGCAGTACCTGAGCTTTAGCCTATCGAGCCCTGCCATTTCAAGTGAAAAGCACCACCACCCTTAAGTGAGATGGTTGTATGTGTAGGTGAGACTCAGGGTAGGGGCAACACTGGAGGGAGAACTCAAGTTATCTTTGCAGTGATAACGAGACCTTTATGTCCAGAGACTGGAAAATGGCTGGGTAAACTTCAATCAAGTCAGAACTTGATTTAATAAACAGCTTTCCAGAAAGGAAGCTTAATTTCTGGATGCAGGGAACTGGATGCCACAATGCATTGGTTATGAGCTACTGAAATGTTCACCAGCTGGCCACCAGTTTAAATCCACTCCAGCAAAACTGGAATTAAGTGTTTCCATTACAATAGAGTGCCAACTCTACGTTGGTTCAGGTTGAGAAGCCCTTTCTGTTTAAAGAGCAACTTTTCTAAGTGCTCTAAAATCTGCATGCTTAGAATGTTATGAAATTTGTTGTGCTTTATGGGGGCAAGGGGTCAGGTTAGTGTTCTAAATTTGGAGTCAGTAAAGCGCGGGGTTCCTAAAATGCAGCTTCCTGAAAAAAACCTCAGCATTTTACAAAATCAACAGTGTTACTTTTTTGCACATCCCTGGGGCTCAAACCTTGACTCAAACTGCCCCCAACTGATCTCAGTCACTCAACATTTATTTCAGCTAGTGCATGGCACCCACTGCCCCTTTGAGGAAGCAATATTAAAAATGTTAGTAAAGAAAACATGTAGCTCTCTAGAATGGAAAGTGCCTAACAAAACTTATAACTTCTAGCCCAGTGGTTAGCACACTCACCTGTTATGTGGGAGACCCAAGCTCAATTCCCTCCTCTGCCTAAGGATGGAGCAAGATTTGAGCAAGTGTCTCCTACTTCTCAAGAGCATGTTCTAACCACTGAGCTACAGGATACTCTGAGATGGAGAGGTCTCAATCTCTCCTGTTGAAGCTGTTCTACAGTATATAAGTACTTAAAAAGTCATTGGGACAATGAGAATGACTCTATAGTCCAGTGGTTATGGCACCCACCTGGGAGGTGAAAGCCCATGGTGCAGTGCCCCTGATCCCATGACTCTTTAGCTATTTATCCAATCTGCCTAATTCAAGCTTTGTGTATTGCTGTGTTGTTACTGTGATTTTTTAGGTGTCACGATACTGAACGATGCAGTGCCTAAATCCCTTTGTGGACCTGGATCTGAGTGTCAATGTATTTATCCTCACAACGCTCCTTTGAGGTAGAGAAGTATTTATTACCCCCATTTTTTCACATGTGGAACTGGGACATGGGGCCAGATCCACAATGGTATTTAGGCTCCTAACTTCCATTGAAATCAATAGAAATTAGGCACCTACATACGTTTCTGGATCTAACCCTCTTGGAGAAACTAGAGGACTTGGCCAAGGTCGCACAGGAGATCAGTTATGGAGCAGGAAATTGAACCTAGATCTCCTAGGTCCTAACCACTGGATCACCCTTCCTCTCATGCCCTCCTCCCCCCATTTCTCTTTTAAAAAAGATCCTTACTGACTTTATGCTAATCTCTACACTGTTCCTGCATCCACTCCTGAGCGCCTCAACCAACGGGGCCTAGTTGATTTCTGCCTCTCCATCCATGACTGAGGAGGGAGAAACAGGCTGTGTTGGACAGGCAGAAAGAGAGGAGACAAGGAAATGATGCAGAGGCAGTGAGGGGACCTATGTGCAGCCAGTGAATTCTGTAGCAAGTGTAATCATTGCCAATGATCCAGAGGTAGAGCTGGGCTTTGGTACACAGGGTGCTGAGAAAAAAAAAATTTAAATCAAGGAAAGTAAATTCCCCAAAACTTCATCAACACAGAGTTAAGTGGTGCCTCATGCCCTTCCAGAACATAGATAGTGGCTAAACGTAAGCCTCTGAAAACCAGGAAATAAAGAGTTACGGTAATGTAAACAAACTGCTGCAAACTAAAAAATACAGATTTAAGGTAAATGCCAACACAACCTTAACTCTGCCCTTTCTGAGCACTGCCACAAAATGCCCACAAAACACATACTAGCACTCTAACATTGCAGAAGTGCAGAACACTCAGGGCACGTGACCACTGTATGACAGAATATACGACTTTTTCTCTGCTAAGGTAAAAATTTTATTTACTGTGCAGGAGCAACCTACACCTGCTGTACTCAAACTCTGAGCCCACTCCATAGAAATAACCTCCTACTTGCTACATTTTACAACTCCTTCACCTTATGCACACAATTCCATCTAATACTCTATTTTCATTTACATCAATAAGCTCTCTGACACTCCACTCTCATATCCCACCTCACTGCTGACAATCCCTGTGGCAAGAAGAACCCCGTGAATGGCTACTGAGACAACCTACACACACAGTGCTGAAATGAAGCAGTCTGAATCTCTCAAGGTACACTTGCACCTCTTTCCTTTGATCACGTACCCCCAGGGAGAGACTCAGAACCCCCCTCCACAGGAGCAGTAGCCCCCCACAGATATCCTCATAACACTATCATAGCACTGCCAAGCTAATCCAATGAATCCCTCCATTATATACAGCTAGAGCTAACACAGAGAATGTAGCTGGAGTGCATGCAGAGAATTTCCATTGGCTATTGCCAGCTCCAGAAGGATGGAGTTAAGGTTGCACCAGTGTGTAACACAGGAATACAAAACTGGAAGGGACTTCCTGGGTCATTGTGGGTCCAGTACCTTGCTATCATAGAAGACCTTATCTATGTATTTCCTGGTTTTTGGAAGTTTAAGTTTGCACCACCTTAGCTATTTCCTGGTTTTCAAAGGCATCACTGGATAACCTCAACTCTGTTAATGAAGGTTTGAAGCATTTAATCTAAGAGATGTTAGGTTGCCCCACATGAGATGATTTCGGCAGACTCATCAGCAAGGCCAAGAACTGCTCGGATAATGGAGGCTGAACTATCCCTATTACCCCTAAAGGAAGTCATCCCCTGCTGCTTCCCTGTAACTTAACAGAGGATTTCATTCACCAGCATTGTCAAGCCAACACCTTTCAGCTGCATTAAGTACACAAAGCCCCAGCCCTTACCGTCATACCTCTTAAATGTCCTTCGTTTCAAGGGACGCTACTCACTATCGTTCCAGAACAACCTCCTTTCCACACAAATTTGATGTCCCTTCATTTTTGTTGTTGGAATAAAAGAGGAATACATCAGAAATGCAGAATCATTAAACTGGGATTATAGAAAGTTATTTACACTAAAGGAAGGAATTTTGTATCCCAAAACATGGTGAGCTTTGCGATGACCATTATTATTCCCAGCCCTGACAGCACTCCTAGTGAGACACAAACAGTAACTCGTTAACCCTCACAGCTTCCTGGGAAGAGAGGATTAGATAGATGGGGAAACTGAGGTACAAGAAGAGTGAGGGATTTGATCAAAGCCACAGTGAGTTAAGGCTTGTCTATATGTGAAAGGTTTACTGATTATACCAATATAGTTATACAGATGTAGTGCTCCCATTGCCTTTCCCTGGCGTGGACACACTCATTATGGTGTAAGAGCGGCATTTTTCAGTACAGCTTAAATCCTTCCCAAATAACACAAACTAAATTGAAAAACAGGCAGCAGAATAACAGGGTCAACACCAAGAGTTAGACCAACATAACTACAGAAGTTTAAATTCACACCTTGGAATATACTGAAAAAACATTCAGAGCTGCAAATACTATCTAGGGCTATGTCTACACTGCACTTTCGTTGGTAAAACTTTTTCATGTGAAAAAACACACCCCTGCCCAGGGGTGGCTCCAGGCACCAGCGCAGCAAGCACGTGCCTGGGGCCTGCTGGTCGGCAGTCAGGCAGCCTTCGGCGGCGTTTCTGCGGGAACTCCGCCGGTCCCGGGGTTTCGGCGGCAATTCGGCAGCGGGCATGCCGAAGGCGCGGGACCAGCAGATCACCCGCAGAAATGCCGCCGAATCCGCGTGAGCAGCGGACCCCCCCCCACCCGCAGGCATGCCGCCGAAGGCCGCCTGACTGCCGTGCTTGGGGCAGCAAAAAACATAGAGCCGCCCCTGCCCCTGCCTAACAAAAGTTTTACCGATGAAAAGCGTCGGTATGGACAGTGCTTTGTCGGCGGGAGATGCTACTGCCTCTCATTGGGGGTGGTTTTATTTTGTTGGTGGAAGAGCTCTCTCCTGCTGACAAACAGCGGCTACACTGTGTACCTCACAGCGGCATGGTTGTAGCAGCACAGCTGTGCCACTGTAAGGCGCGCAGTGTAGACATAGCCTGGGAGTTCCAACTCCAAATCTCCTCGCCTCTAGCCCAGTAGATGCCAATCCCTTCCCACAGCTGGGACTAGAAGGCAATGATTTTTGAGAGGAAAGATGTTTTTGTGGTTAAAACACTGCACTAGGATTTAGATTAGGTCCTAGGGCTGCTACAGACTCCCTGTGTGACCTTGGGCACAGATTTAATCTCTCTGTGCCTCAATTCCCCATCTGCAAAATGGGGATAATAATTCTGCCTTCTCTACTTTAACTGTAATCTCTTCAAGTACTTCTTAAGTGTTTGTACAGTGCCTAGCACAATGCTCTAATCTCAGCTAGGGTGTTTATTAGAATACTACTGCCTCACAGTCCTGTGTTTTTTTTGTTTTGTTTTTTTTTCTTTGTTTTTTTTTCTTGGCACTGGGCCTTTCCCCTCTGGGCCCAGGCCTGAGTCTTGCCTGGCTCAGGGGGAATGGGGCTTTTCCCCTTTAGGGAGCGCTGGCTCTGATTTGTGGGCTTTGAGGGGCTGCCCCTGCATCCCCCAGGTAGCCCCCAAAGCAGTGGCAGGAGGCAGGATGCAGCAGACAGGTTTATTCCATCCCGATGCAGCGGTACAAGCCCCCCGTGCAGCCTGGCCCACGGCCCAGCCCGGCTAGTGGTAACAGGGCCACGAGTGCTCCTGGCCGGAGACGAGGTCCGTGCGGTTGGTGTGGTGCCCTCCAGGGGATGAGCTGGGAGCCCCAGCATGGGGCCACGGTCCAATCTGCCTCCTCCGGGAATAGATGGGATCTAGACCCCATGCCCTTCCCAGAGCTGGAGAGAGAACCCAGGAGTCCTGGCTACTAACCCCCTCACTAGATCCCACTCCCCAGAGCTGGAGAGAGAACTCAGGAGTCCTGGCTACTAACCCCCTCACTAGATCCCACTCCCCAGAGCTGGAGAGAGAACCCAGGAGTCCTGGCTCCCAGCCCCCCTGCTCTGATCACTAGACCCCTCTCCCCAGAGCTGCGGAGAGAACCCAGGAGTCCTGGCTCCTAACCTCCTCACTCCACTCACTAGACCCCTCTCCCCAGAGCTGGGGAGAGAACCCAGGAGTCCTGGCTCCCAGCCCCCCTGCTCTGATCACTAGACCCCTCTCCCCAGACCTGTGTTGAATGACAGGCAATGTTGGGTTCTTGGGGCTTAAGGGTCCCTCCTTCAATGCTGCTAGCTCCCACAGGTTACGTCCTCCTGGGGTTGAAGAGCACTGAAGATGGTTGAGAGGTCTAAAGGGACAGGCTAGCAGCCCAGACCCCTGGAATGGCCTGGAAATTGGGAACTGGGGAGACCCGTACAGTACCTGTCCTGAGCCAAGGCCTTGGCCCAGCCTGATTGGGCACAGGAGAGTGTGCCCAGCCCAGGTAGCTGCTGTTACTGTTGCATTACCTTGACTTGTCCCCATGTCCTTGAGACACTGCTGCCAACATTTTTTTCTATCTTTCTCCTCTTGCTGGGACATTGTGTTCTCAGCTCAGGAGAAGGGGCGGGGGAAATGGGGAGGAACATAATATAATGCTCTCGGAGCAGTCTGCAGCCCTACC